>JAJOOR010005563.1:0-57471 GCA_036250505.1 Solanum acaule | reverse complement strand
TTGACATGTGTCTATATTTATTTATTTAATTATTGATTATTTAAAATTAGTTAAATTTTAAAATTAAAAAAAATTGTTGTGCTGACATGTGTCGTTTTAATTCTAATTATTGACATGTGTCTATAGTTATTTATTTAATTATTAATTATTAATTATTTAAAATACTGAAAATTTATGGTGTTGACATGTGTCATTTTTCTTCTCCTTTTATATATAGATAGATAGATGATAAAAACAATCATAATAAAATAAGAAATGTTTATTATTTATTTTTCTTAAATTTAAGTAGGATAAACATTTGTTAATAAAAATATTAATAGAAAAATGATATTTTCAAAAAGAAAATAAATAATATATTTATTTAGGAAAAGAACATTGTTGACCCACTAAGTAATAATATGGCTATTTTTGGACCAAAGTATGAATGACAAATATATTTTAAAACTAAAGTATGGACAACAAAAATACTTTTGAATCAAATTTTTATCTGGGGACATTTTTATTCAATCTCACATAATTTAAAGATAATTTTTACCGCTTTCCGTTTTCTAAATAATGTGTTGTTTTTAGCTTATTCAGCCGTATCGTAAAAACAGTATAACATAAAATAAAAACAAAATGTTGACTTTTTGTCTTTTGGTTCTTGGCACTGATAAGGGGTTCAACTACCTCATCTTCTAAACTAGTGACATTTGGCGCATTAGTACTTTAGACACAAATCACAATATAGATAGACATGGTCAGTCTAACTGCAACAAACCAGATTTGTCTACTAAAGATTCATATGTTTTCAACATCCACAATAGGGTATGAATGTTTAATTATGGTCCACATCATTAAACAGTTGGGGTCAAAGGAATTTGGAAACAAAGATCATGAGTAATAATTACTCCAATAATAACAATAATTAAAGGGTGAAAACAACTTTCCTTTGATCTAGTTAAGTGTTAACCATTCAATTGTTTCTTTGTCGTGTCACCTTTGAGTAACAATTTTCTGCTTTAATTTGGTAGCCTTTTATATAATTTTATTATAAAACTATTACCATCATTATTAACTTATTGCTATAATCAAGAACATTTAGCTGTACCCATTATTTCTTCTTTTTTCCCAGATCTCTTTTTATTTGTTAGAAGATTTTATATTGAGTCCATTAATTTTTGTTATTACTACAATTTATTAGAACGTAATATTCATGAGCTGAAATATTAGCTCCTATAGATGTACAAGGCTTTTCAAATCCAAATAAATATAGGCCGTCTCCGAATACTATATAAAGACTAGTCCTAGCCAAAACAAATGGAGATCGGCAACTCCAAACATCAAGAGCTCACCCCAATCTCTAAATCTCAAAAGCAGCTCCGCACGAAAACCAAATCAACGGCGAGAACTCGTACTAAAATCTCCATAATGCAGAAGTGTAGTATGAGTACTAACAAGCGGTACTCAGTAGGCATAGACTGGTTGAGCTCCAAAGACAATACAAGTATAAACAACAGGTAAATAAGAAAAGGACAATACAAGCAACTAAAGAAGAGATACTATACAATTAACGATAATAGAAATAAGGAAATAGGATACAACGAACCAAAGGCCAAGACAAGAGAACATACCTAGAGACGCTAGTCCGACAATCTAACCACGATAAGAAACTACCACAAAAGTCAACCAACCAAAAAAAACCCACGGTAAACACCGCTAGTTAACATAACCACCCAAGAGTGGTCAAACCAGCCACAACCTAGTCAAGAACATCCAAGATAGGAACAAGTCCAACCATTTAAGTAACTAACGATCAATCCAACATAGTATACACAATTATAGTCAAACAATAACCTAACCAGACCCCCATAAGTCTGGAAGGCACAAGAAACAAACATAACATAACCGCCCTCCATAAGACTGACGGGTGCAAACAACAACCAATTATACTGGTGATGGACAATGCATATGAATGCAGATAATGCAGTAGAAACCAGCTGAACCATCGACACCAAGTGCCACACAACCAAGTATATACACGTACCTCTTGTCCTTGTAGCTAGGTTGGACTTATGCGGATATCCTCATCCGGTTCAATGTATCGCACGACAAGAGGGACCCGTAGCGTACTTGGGAAGTCCGTATACATTTTCTGGTCCCGATCCAGGACTTCCACATATACATATATATATCCGCCGTGGTACAATATATACTCCATTATGGTACCATAGGTACGAGTAGTTAATCAGTAGACAAGTAAAAAGGTGAGCACATCCTAGATGCCTTAATGTATCAAAAATCAGCTTATCATAGTAATCCAGGTGGTATAACTCCTATTAAAATAATTTTAAAAGAGTAGAAGTGTGAAAATAACTTACTTGGAAAATAGTAATGATAATCTAATGCATGAACCAGGATCATACCACAAAACAAGTGAAATCAAGTTCCACATGCAATGCATGTCATCACCATCATCCAAGCAATAGCAGTCAAGCACCTAGATAAATACTATCAGTGCTACCATGCTCCTAGAGAAAATAAGACTAACATGAACTCCAGATGGTCCTCGACCAAGGCCTCGGACCCAACAATATAACAATATCCTCAACAATAATAGAACAAAAAGCTCACCAGAACTCATCAAATGAAGAAAATAAGGAAGGGCTTCAAGGAAACAACTGGGAATACCTCAAGGATCGATGCCTTACCCCGAACATATCACCCAACAACAACCGAGTGTAGCCTAACCCGTCCTACGGCTACGAAAAGTAACTAAGGCCCAAAAATAAAATACCAAGAACGGTAATAAGTACTACAAGTAGCAATAAATAACTATCAGAATCGCTAAAACAAGGCTAGAGCACCTAAATCCCAACCTAGACTAAGGCCCAAAGTATCGCTCCTAAGGTGGATAAGGGAGCTAACTACGATATGAGAAAGGGATAATAGCCTAAGATAAGGATCCCACTACTCAAAATAAGATGAAAGTTTCTACGAGAATCAAATGAAATAAAATAAGGAAGGGATCTCTAAACCCAGCACATGCAATTCTAGTTCACATGCAATTCATTGTAAACTTTATCTAATATAGCACAATCAATAAAAGTAGATCGTAGCCTAACTCAAAGCCGACCACACATGCTCCCAATCTATTGAACTAGAGCTTCTCACTTCTGAAACACCTCTAATCACTACCACGCTATCATAATATTGGTCACAACATCAATAAGAACGTTTAGACATAAAAATTGCAACAATTGGTGAGGGCACTCCAAATGGCCCGAGGAACTATGTTGAAGTGTCATGTAGGTGAGGGAATAAGTAATCTTACGAGTTACGACATTGAATCATCGGGAAAAGGTATGTTAAGACTATTCCCTTCTTTTGACAAGTTTCCTTAAAGCTTTGAAAAAATAGGGCTAGTTGTTGAAGCCAAGTTACTCGTAGCCTTATTCAGTTGTGTTAGTTATTGGAGTTGATATATACATGCCTCTTCAGGATTTTTTTTCTCCATGATTTTAGGTCTATGTGAAGGTTGCCTAAGAGGATATTGATACATTTAAAAAACATATGAGTTGTACCTACTATCTATGGGGCTATATTGAGGCCTGCGGGTTTACATTGATGCCTATAAGACTATTGGAAGGTAGTAATGGCTTTCAAGGATATTGGAATATACAGAATTTGTAAAAGGCTATAGGCAGAATGCCTAAGGGGTTATTGATATATAACGGTTGCCTTCAGGGCTATACACGAAGTGCTTGAAGGGTTATTTATATGTAATGATTGCCTATAGGACTAGAGTATTTCCAATAATGGTGAATAGATTGAATTATACATGACGAGCTTATAGAGGACCGTGTAGGTTGTATCATTTGTTGTTTCTACATGTCGAACATATAAGTTTCTAGATAGGTTACTATTTCATTAGTGTTTGTATTCTTAGATTCAGGATCAAGTTCGTACGCTCAACTTATTCTTGACTCCTTTCCTTATTACTTTCAATATATCATTAATATTCATTATACATGCTCAATTGTGATGTTACCTTTCAGACTTGGTATATTATTTTTTATTAACTACCTATTGGTCGGGGGATTTGCAATCTTGTCTATAGGTCTTGAAAAATAGGTACATATGTCTCCTTAGTAGCACAGTTGAGTTCTAAGAGATTTATCAACTTTACTTCTCTAGAGGTGCTAGATCCAATTTTTTGTTAGTCTTTCATTATGTACAGTTGGTAGGAAGATTGAGGCCCTATCTCGGTAAAGTATATTACTCTAAGAAGCTTGGAGACTTTGGGTTGTATAGATATGCATTATCGTCCATGTTGACCTTATTATTTTGACCTTTTAGCACAACATTCTATTGTCCTTGATCATATATGAATATATTTTCCAGATGTCATGGTGGCCTCAATAGATTACATATGATTACTTATTTATAGAAATTATGGTGGACTCAATAATCCACACATGATTTAGTTTCTATTCTATATGAATTGTTGGGATTCACTGATTTACTACATGTTATCTTGGCAAGGACCTTGATATCCGAGGGTTTATTTTAAGTTGAGATATATTTGTTTATTTTTAAGATTTTGGGGCTCATATTCTATTGATAGCATATTGGTCTAGCAATGGTCAACTTAGGGTCAAGTATGGCACTAATTGCTAGTCGTGTCCTCCTGAGGTTGGGTCATGATAAACTTGGTATTATAGCAACATTGTATCCTAGGGAAACTGCAAGTCGTTTCTAGTAGAGTCTTCTTTATGAATATGTTGTGCACTACATTTGTATGGAAGGAGATATAGGGCATGTTAAAATAGTTATCCCTCTCTTAATGATATCGTGTTATAAAACGAAGTGTTAGGGTTGATTTTTGAGCTTATGATTGATATTTGTATATAAAGAGATGATTGATATTGGATAGACTACAACTAGTTGTACGTTAAATACATTTGCGGGTGAGGATACTAGCGGGGTACCATCGACAGCTATGGCCCAATCTAAGGCCTACAGTGAGCTATTTTCTCAATCCCTTCCAAGATCTTTACCACCTTAGGAGCCTATCAGGGACACATGAACCCCAACTCGACTTACAATACCACATTTATCTCCTCATATTTAATATGATTAGGATCTTATGAGGGTAGTATACATGTTTGCATAGTTAATAGATCCATAGAGACAATCAGTGACACTAGAAGTTGCAGGTCCTATGAATGGCTAATTTTTTTTTTGAGTTTGTGAGTTCCTTGTGTAATGACCCTCAAGGTCATTTCCTTATTTTTCTGATCTTTTCAGCATTTATAGCTTCCCTGTAGTGATCCCAAGTCATTTATGACTTGTTAGGACTGAGAGTTTGGTCATCAGGTCGTTCGTTTGAGTTTTGTGCAAGTTTCCATGTTATGGAGTCTTTGAAACTTAAACAGTTGATTTCGGTCAAAGGTTTAGGAAGATGGCCCCATAAAGCAATTCTAGCGGTTCCATCAACTCTGAAAGGGCCATTTTAGGTTAGGGGTATGGTTGGTTCGGCCCAGGAGACCTCCTTGAAGGTTAAGTTAAAGTATGACTTTGGTCAGAAAAATATGATCGTGACAACTTTAGTTTATCCCTTTATAGTTTACAGGTATCGATCACAAATAGGATCCACTTCCCTCTATAGATCAGCTTCATAGGATATTCAGGGTCATACATGCTTCAGTGACCAAGTCAACTAAGTTTTCAGCATTTCAATTATGTGATATTGAAGTATTGTGGTAAAATATTTGGAAGAGATCCATAGGGAGGGATGCACCTCCACCCATATCTTCACAAAAGTCTTCTTAGATCACTATTTGCCATAGGATACATGGGATGCCCGAGCAGACCAAATTCTGAATTTTCGACATGGCAATATGAGTATTTGAGAATATGCTTTGAGATTTGATTCCTTGAATAAATATGCACCGAATTTTGTTGATATGATGCAGGACAAGATACATCCCTTTGTGGTAGGACTGTCCTCTAATAAGATTGATGTTTGCACTAAAACCAAACTTTATAATACAATGGATATTTCTCGAATTTAGGATTTTGCACAGAATATAGAGGAGCTCTGACGTCAATAATATATGATTGAGAGGGTCGAGAGAGAGTAACATAATATTTCTAGGCCCATTGATTCATATGGAGAGATTTATGATGGTCCTAAACCTCACTATTCTAGTAGGCCATCTAGGCCTCCACTATAATAATTTAAGGATATCAAGTTTGGTCTCTATAGACAGTCAAGTCCATGTGAGGGTTTTTGAGCATCATGCTCTTAGCAACAGAGAAGTTTAAACTAGAGTAGACTAGTATTACCATATTATGTTACTTGAGGCAATATGTACTTAGCATAATGAATTTTGTAGCTTGTCATTCATATGGACAAGCCGGTCATATGAAAAGGAACTATGAGACTAGAGATCAGTGTGGTATGAGTCAGTGGATTGGGTAAGAAACATGGTTCTCCTTATCTGTTCATTCGATGGGACATGAATCCCAGACTTAAGCAGGCAAAAGAGAAAACATCTAGTTTTAGTAGTGGACAAAATTGTACATATGCACTAGCAGGTTGATAGGATTGAGAGTCATAATCAGATGCTATGATAGGTACATTGAGTGTTTTCTCTCATTGTGCTTATGTTTTGATAGATCTAGGATCCACTTTGTCCTATGTTATTATGTTAATTATGGAAAAGTTTTGTATAGCACCAGGGTCATTACAATGATCCTTTTTGTGTATACCCTAGTTGTTGAGTCTATTATTTTGAGGAGAGTATATCAGAGTTGCATGGTAGAGATTATTGGTCATATACCTTTGTAGACCCAATAGAGTTAGAAATGGTCGATTTTGATGTCATTATGAGCATGAATTGATTAGCATTTTCTTATGATAATATCGAATGTTGGACAAAGATTGTCAGATTTTATTTTTAGGAGAGGTTGTCCAAATATGAAAGGCAATGCGACATCATCAAGATGTAGGTTTATTTCTTATTTTTAGGAAATAAAGATAATTATTAATGTTTGTATTTGTTATATTATTTAAATTTGGGATATAGATAAAGAACCATCAACTCTCTAGTCTATTTTGATGGTAAATGAGTTTTCATATATCTTTTTGAACAAGCTTCTTGGTATAGTCCTAGAATGAGAAATTAATTTTGCCATTGATATGCCGCCAGCTACACAACCAGTATTAATTCCTTCTTATAGGATGACTTTTGCTGAGCTAAAGGAGATAAAAGAGCACTTGAAAGATTTTCTAGATAAAGGCTTCATTAATGCTAGAGCTTCGTCGTAGGATGCTCTAGTTTATTTTTAATAAAGAAAGATGGTTCACTGAGTATGTGAATTGATTACCAGTAGTTGAGAAAACTGACTATAAAGAATAAATATCCTCTTTCAATAATTGATTACTTATTGATCAGTTGCAGGGTGCTAAGTACTTCTCCAATATTGACTTGTGTTCAAGGTACCATTAGATGAGAGATAGAGAGAGAATTATTCTGAACACGACCTTCAGGATTAGGTATAGTCACTTTGAGTTCCTTATGATGTATTTTAGGATGACAAATGCTCCAACAGTGTTCATAGATGATGAACAACGTATTCTAAATGTTTCAAGATCTGTTCATAGTTGTATATATTGATGGTATTATGTTATATATTCATATTCAAAACTCATCATGCAAATCAATTGTGAGCAGTGCTTCAGGTGCTTCTAGATCGGGAGCTTTATGCGATGTTTTCAGAGTGTGAGTTTAGGTTGAACTTTGTAGCATTGTTAGACCATGTTGTATCAGATGCAAGCATCATGGTTGATTCACAAAAGTTTGAGGTCGTGAAGATTTAGCTTAGGCCCATGACTCCAATAGAGGTTTAATGTTTTTTGGAATTAGCAGGTTACTATAGGAGATTCATTGTCAGCACCATTGCCGAAGCTAACTTACAAAACAGTTAATTAGTTCGAGTGGACTTTTCGTGAGCTTAGTTTTCAGAAGCTCAAGGACATATTGACATCAACATTAGTTTTAGCCTTGTTAGAGGGTTCAAAGGGCTATGCGGTTTAATGTGATACTTCAGGCGTTGAATTTGAAAATGTCATGATGCAACATGGTAAGATAATTACATATGCTTAGATCTTGACCCACATTACTAATTTTGGGATTTTTATGTATTCTCGCACTTATGACATTACTTTTTCTATATTATGGCTGCTTCGGAATGATTAATTTCTATCATTTAGTAATGGAATTGGATTATGTTTGAAATTGATTTTCCTAGTAAGTTGGGTGTATTTGCTCGTGATATGAAAAAAAAAATATAATACTATACAAATCTTTTGAATTTGTTGTTGCTTTATATTTATTTATTTTTATGATATGAAAATTCTATTTTATGTTCAACATTAAGTTAAATTCATTTGAATGTAAATTTAAATTATAAATTATATAATTCAATCACACTTCAATGAAACTATCAATTTAAACTAGTAATGCTTGTAGTTTGTGTAGCTAAGCAATCTTTTAATTTTTTAAAATGGTATAGCACTATGCGCACAAAATAAAACATGGAAAAAGTTTGACTCGAGCTCGACTCAGCTTCAGTATAGTTATATTTGTTAAAATTGGATGGGCTCAACTTGAGCTTAACTCAACACAATACTATAACAAGCTTAGTTGAGCTCAGCTCGGCTCGGCTCCACATCAACCCTACTTCTATCAATTGTGGTTTATTTGATAAAACCTATTGGACTGCAATTCCTTTGTCAATTGTTCCAATTATCTTATTTTACACATGGACAACAACAATTAATGATGCGTGATTTTGTAAAATAACAAGCATATATGCAAAAGTTTTAAAACATGGACCTCAAAAATTTAAAATTTATAGTGTATTATGACTAGTAAACTAACCCCCCCTAAGTGTTTTTATCTATAAATGTCTAAAAACTAGCATATATAGTAAATGATGTAGATTTGAATTTATGAGCTTCTTGTTGAGAATGTGTCATGTGGGGAAGTTGAGAAGGAACTATCACATTCACATTCAAGATCCTCAAAACCCCAAAACTCTTCTTGTTCTTCTTCTTCCTCTTCTGGCATTTTCCATTTTTGTTTATCAACTTCACCTCCCAATATTATCTCTACAATCTGTCATCATACGTACAAAGGACCACATATTAATATTAAGTATATATACATCAAATTGAATTTTAAGTATATCAGAACAAACACCTGATTTTTTAAAGAAAAATGTATCCATATTAATATCGTTTGTACGACAAACATAGTGAGTCGTCTACATCGTGTACAGCGCTTCATATTGCGCATAGTACTGGCATTGCCCCCACCATAACTATTAATAAGACTTTTATGACACGCAAACATTTTTCATGAAAAATATTCTCCTATGTACCAAATACACTAGTTTTCATATTTGGGGCTGAAAATTATGTTTTCAGGTTTCACGCATTTATTTTGGGTTAAATAGAAGCACAATATTAATAACTAAGTAACGTCATTATGGTAATTCAAATTCTTCTTGTTGCTTTTTATAATTATTGCAGCTTTATTTTTATATTTTGAATTAATGAATAATTTTAAGCCAAAAAATTAGTCAAATTATATCACGTAAAGTGAGACATAAGCAACAATAATTAATGTAGCACGTCTTCCTCCTTAATGTGGAGAAAGATCTATGAAAGAAAGGGAAAAAAATAAAGATAACAAAAATTTGAACCTAGAATTAAAGTATTAAAAAACAAGCAATTTGTAATTAATCTAATTTGAGAGAAATTTTATGAGAATAATTTGTGATTTTTATTTTATTGAGTAAGAAGTTTTTCACCATACTATTTTTTGTGTTAATTATATTTCATATTTTTCTTTTTTTTATTAGTCGATTGAAGAAGCTAATTCTTCGATACATTAAATGACATCGTAAATAATAAAAATTAAAACATAACGAAGATGTTGATAATTAATATAATGATGTTTTATCTAATACATTAAATATGATTTGGGCCACTTGTTTGTCATACTTGTGGATGTTGTTTCTAATCAATTGTCAAGGTCCGTAGATAACTTCTTAATCAAACTATAAAATACTTCATGAGTTTGGTGAGACAAAACAATCAAAGTTATTATTTTAAAAGAAATATATATATATATATATATATATATATATATATATATAATTGCTTCACATCATCAACAAGACAAAAATGAATAAATATATTTATTTGACTACAGCACGCCTCTGTAAAGCGATTTCTAAAAATATTTGAAAAAATTGATCGTTTTCTGTATTGATTATTGAATGGCACAGATGTCATTAAACCCCTTAGAATATTACAACTTATACCGACAAACGGTATAAATTTTGATTAATATTTTAAAATACATATTTTTATCATATTAACCTGAGAAGAATTATATTATACTTTTCAATATAGTTTTAAAATTATATAGATTTTAATTTTAAAATATTAAATTAATTCTCAAAAAGTGAAAAGTGTCACCTAATTGAAACTTAGTAAGTTTTGTTACATGCGTGAAAGTTTCACTCTATGATGATTGCATTTTTTACAAATTTGGAATTAGTTGAAAATATTACTATGACTTAAAAAAAAATTTACCTATGAAAAGTGAAAAATAAATCTTTCTTTCTTTTAAAATATCGGAAAATTGCTAAAGTTAAAAAATGATTATTTCTTTGTTTGTTGAAAGAAATGCATGTTCTAAATTTTGGCTTTTTAAAATTTCAAAAATAAAAAAAAGCAGAAGAATCGGAAATTTAGTTTAAAATAGAAGAAGTATTAAGGTCCTTATCAAGAAAGCCTAAACAGGTGAGAAAAGTTTGCAGTATTTTAGGTGAATTGCCTAATTAAAATTTCAATAATGCTTAACCTACACTCATAAACTTGAAAAAAATGCATGCTTAGCCTACGTATTCCCTCAATCTAATATTATTTCTCTATTTTCTCTTTTATATGTCGGTTAAAAAAATTATAAATAAGAAAGATGTTTTTATTGATATACGTATATACCCTTTAACTTCTTTTTAATATACTCTATTTATATATCTTGTCCATCAATATAAAAATTAACAACGGAAAAATGTTACAATATTAATTCTATTCTGATTTTATAATATGGATAAATAATATGAGACGAAGAGAGTATTAAGGTCCTTATCATGAAAGCCTAAGCAGGTGAGAAAAGTTTGAGTTTAGGTGAATTGCCTAATTAAAACTACAAGTATGCTTAGCCTACACTCATAAAATTAAAGAAATTAAAATGATGTCCATCTGTCAGAAAAATTCCTTTATATAGCAAATTTACATTTAAAAAATGAGTAGATATATATAGACGGGGATATAAAATGCAATTTTGAAAGAATTATTGTATATGTTGTGTGAAGATTGAGACAACTAGGAATTGATTCAGTTGGTCAATCTAGGAGAAAGCAGACAAAAAGAAAATAAAAAGTAATACTACCAAATATTTTACTTTATGCAACTTGGAAGGCTATTCCAACATTATTATTAAGGGAATCCTATGAATTAATAATAATAATTGGAATTACTTATTATCGTAATAAATTATACTAAGAAGGAATAATAGCTTGGTGTCGTTCTCAAAAAAAATAAAAATACTTGGAAATTAATAACATCAATAATTGAAAGAGCTCTAATTCTTTCATTTTGTTGGATTTAGACCATGTTAGTTGTATTGCACTTGTGTTTTCGTCTGGTATGTGAAATGAGATAAGTAAGGATATTTTGGGATTATTAACTAAGATTTTAAACCAAACATGGAATAAAGTTGATTTCAAAGTATATCTCGTGATTATTATCCTTATTCCACGTACCCAACGACGTATAAAGTTAAAAGTGAAAAGAAGTAAAGTGTAGTTTACCTCACTCATGGTAGGGCGCCATATAGAAGAAGCACGAATGCAAAGAGCAGCAGCAAAGGCAAGTTTATGAAGTTGTGTAGAATCAAATGTCCCTTGTAGCATTGGATCAACTACTTCTTCTATAACTCCTCTCCTCAATAAAGGTTTTGCCTGTAAAATTCAAATCAAACCTCACTAAATCTCATTTCTTTTCATTAAGATTAAGACGTCTGAATCTTAATGCACGTCTGAATGATTAATGTCTCGTTTGTTTTCATTAAGATTAAGACGTCTGAATCTGAATACACATTTGGATGATTTAAGATCTTGTTTGTAGATCTGAACATTAGATGTTTAAGACTCTTTGTTTATAAACATTTGAATATATATATATATATATATATTAGAAAAAAATGTCATTCTTTAATAAACGTTAAGATATTTGAATTATAAATTAATATTTTAAGTTTGATAAAAAAAATAAAATGTAACTACATGAGCTATATATATATAAATTATAATAATAAGTTATATACAGTCTAGTGACTAATGAAAATATTCAAGAATTGATCATTACCCAACCATGTAAGCTTTGATAGGAATTGTCAACAGGTTTTTTTCCAGAAATGAGCTCCAAACAGAACACTCCAAATGCAAAAACATCTGTCTTTTCATCAACTACTCCATGCATGAAATATTCTGGTGCTAAATGCCTACAGAAAAACATAGTAATATATACATTATTGAAGTTCATTATAATTTGTGCCAAATGAATAGCAAACAATATATTTAGTAGCAACAGAAGTTAATGTCATTATATCCAGAATCTCCTAAGACTAGACTTTACCAGCATTTATATAAAGTACTGATTATACATATTCATATTTATTTTTGTCGCAATAGTCGCTAGATTCTTTATTTATTTATTGTAGTGATTAGGCAAAAAGCTAAGGAGTAGATGATTACCCAAAAGTCCCTTCAATTGGAACAATAGAATGATGGGTCCATTGTGATGGAAGCCATTTTGCTAGCCCAAAATCTGATATCTGTCACTCAACCAACACATGATTAATTAATAAATGAACACAAACTTTTGATTGGTACAACAACTTATGCATAAAGTACAACACTCATGAAATACACAAAACTAGAACATTTTTTGAAATAATATCTCAAAAATTAAAAATTAAATAAAAAATACCTGTGGCTCATATTCTTCACTCAACAAAATATTAGAGGCCTTGATATCCCTATGAATAATTCTTCTAGGACATAATTTATGCAGATAATATAAACCCTTTGCAGTCCCAACAGCAATTTTATACCTTGTTTCCCAATCCATAGTGGGTGATTTCTCATCTGAGATTAAATTAATTAAATTAGAAAAAAAAGCAAAACTAAACTTGAAACTATTGAAGAAACAAGAGTAAGAAAACTAAATACCATGGAGAATTGAAGCAACAGATCCTTTGGATGAAAACTGAAAAATGATGTAAAGTCCATTTTCAATACAACAGCCAAGCAGTGACGTTACATTTGGATGACAAACGTGACCAAGTGTACCAATTTCTGTCAAAAATTCCTTTTCTTTTCTTTCATCATCGTTCGCTTTTGTAAGCATTTTTACTGCTATTGCTTCTCCATTTTCTAATATGCCTCTGTACACCGATGCATACCCTCCTCGACCAACAATATTTTCTGACATAAAAGGATTTGAATTTTCATTTTGTGTCTAACAATAAAATTTTGTATAAAATTACAAGATTAGTTACCTGAATTGAAACCATTGGTGGCATGAAAAATTTCTTGAAAAGAGAAGCATTTCCAAGTGGGTTTACGTGTAGCAGCAACTTCTTCTTGATTGAAATCACAAGGTTTTGGTAATTCACCATCAAAACTCTGCCTTCTGAATGAGAATAGCCTTTTAAGGCTACTTGTACGAACGTATCTCATCTGCTCTGTTTTTTCTTCTGAAAATTTAATTTGTGTGTGTGGGAATTAAGAAGAGATGAAAGGCAATTGAGGATATGACATCATCAGTGTTTATACGTAAGAGTAGAGTTGATCCCCACATCTCTGCTGGGATAGAGGTTGTCTCTTTGGGATAGATGGCCCTTTTTATCTGTTTCTTGTTGCATATTTAAAGACTTGAGGGGCGTGAATTTTGCCTCTTTTTACTAAGAGGGACCACTCCCTAACTCAATTCAATTTTCAATATACCACGTCAGACAAATAAATTGAAACAGAGAAAAAGAGAGTATTATTTATTGGTATGGGTGGCCAAACAATTATAATGAGAAGGATCGGAAATTAGATATTTTAGTAACAATTGTTGTCTAGTTTGGAGAGTATTATTGTCTTAGAATTACTTGTTGGTTTATTTACGCGTTCACTGGGTATCTTTTAAGTTAGGTCTTTACGAGCGAAACTCAATCAAAAACTTATAAGTTGGACTCATTTGATGATGTTTCAACTTCGAAGGACATTTGAGTCAACCAACATTTAACCCATTAGCCAGTTTTAGGATCAATTCTTGAAATATAACAATTGTCGGAAATGTAATTAAAACATAGTCAATTTCAATAACAAAGATATTCTTGCCTAAAATATTTGAGGTATGGCTAACAATATGGAATTTTGCTGATTACCAAATGAATATCAATTGGGAGGCAAGTTTTCAAAAACGTTTTCGAGGCGAGTCTTGGGATGGGACGTATCGAAAGCGTTTGGGGCACAAATTGAAGGTCAAGATCCATAGGGTGTTAATCCTAGAATTTGGGGCATAAGCCTTGAATGTAAAAACGTAAGTCTCAAGGGTAAAAATGTACGCTCCGGGCATTAATTTTTGTTTTTTGGTTTTTAAATCATTTTTGCTTTAAATCATATTTTTAATTATTATTGGTGTAATGATCTTTATATTTTTTGTTATTATATTTTTTCAGGTTGTAATGTTTTATTCTAAAACGTATAAATAAACTCTCATAGAAAATGTCATTGCTATAAATAAATTTTTTAGTTAATTGTGTCTGAAATTAAAGGATAAAACTTTCATTGCACTATGTTCTTGAGACAACTTTATTCGTTTTTTATCATTACTTTTACACATTTTATCCTTCTTTATCTTTAAAATATATAAACAACAATCAGTGCAAATATTAATTGAGGGTGTGAAGGACTAGTAAATGTGAAGATGGATGATGATTTCATTTCAAATATTATTTTGATCTCTCCTCGCGCCCCGCCTTTTAATACACTAGTTGGGAGGCATGCATGTTTCTTACTCTAGGATTCTATATAAGAGCTTGCTTCTTAAATCATCAGACCTTTTTAGTAGGTTCTTGTGAGTTAGTTTCACTTTCATTTATTTGTTCTTATCAATATGAGCTTCCTTGGAAGGCTTTGATAGTTGTGTGAGTCATGATCTCCAGACATGTGCTAATCATATTTTTGAGCTTTGAATAATTTACCTTGTCAAGATTCTAGTATTGTTGTATGTGGCATAATTTACCATTGAAGTATGTGGTCTTGGGATTGATTGTACTCCTTGAATTCTGAGAGGTGCAATCATTTTCAGTCTTTTAAAGTGTTAGTCTTAATTGAAAGACCTGGTTGTGATATCGATTATTAGTTTGGTTGTAACCTTACAATTCAAAGAACCAGATTCTTTGAGTAACTACGCAAAAAAAAATTGCAGAATATAAATCAACAGAAGTATTTAGGGCTAAAAATTATTTTCTCAAAGGGGTCAAAAATCATAATCTACAACTCTTCCACAAAACTTGAGCCCAAACATTTCATATTTACAACTGTCCCTTGCAATACTTATGTTATTATATTCAACAATTTCAAACCTTTACCCTCACAATACAAAACACACCTACCATAATCTTGTAACACCTAAGATTTTGAAAAAGGAAAGAAGGCTAAAAAGGGCTACTAGTATGAATTCACGAGACCAGCCTACGGTTTGTAGAAAGTTCTACGGGTCGTAGACTAGCCTCGTAGGAAGTGGGAAAAATATTTCGATAATCAAGCCCAGTAACTCATTTGACAATTGACCATGACGGTCCATTGAATGGACTAAGGACCGTAGGAAGGTCCCGTAGAAAGGTCCTAGACTTAGCGAAATCTTGAGTTGAAATTTGAGGTCTACAGATGGGATCTACGGACCGTAGAAAGTTTGACGGTCCATAGAAACGAGTTGTAGGATATTCCCTAGATTTAGGCCCCACTACTCGACCTACGGTTAACCAGTACGGTCCGTAAAAAATTCTATGGTCCCGTAGGTTGCAACCATATGACTGACCGATAGTTATTTTAAAGGGTGTTTTGGTCTTTTCTTATGCACCTAATTCCTACACTATGTCATTATGCCTATAAATAATCCCCATTAACTTTTTTTTAGTCCTAACCTACCCATTCCCAAATCAATTTCCCAAAAATCCCCAAAATCCTCTCAAACTTTTCTCTCAAGGAGCAAGGAAGAAGAAGCTAGGGTTTCAAGTTCGACCCTCCTTTTTCACCATTTATTCTAGGCTTTGATCCTCAAGGTATGTAGGGATTCATCAATGGGTTCCATTCACCCTTGAACCCCAAGGTTTCTCAATAATCTCTGTCAAATTTCAATTCATCAATCGATTAGGGTTTCATTCAATTACTCATGGGTTCTATTTGAATGGACTCAATTGTTTTTATTTA
This sequence comes from Solanum acaule, assembly GCA_036250505.1. Lineage (NCBI taxonomy): Eukaryota > Viridiplantae > Streptophyta > Magnoliopsida > Solanales > Solanaceae > Solanum > Solanum acaule. The sequence goes on along the minus strand of JAJOOR010005563.1, from coordinate 40,857 downwards.
TTTGTCATATTATGATAGTTTTGACTCAATTACATAATCAATTTCATGTGAACCCATGCATTGATCATGATTTTGACTATGAATCTTAATTTGCAAGAATTTATGAAGAAATTATGAAAGTGTGAATAATGTTTAATTATGAACTTATGTATGATTCATGAAAAATATTATTTTATGAGTTAGGTTGCTATAAGATTGGCATCAATGAAATTGTGAAATGTTTTCTCACAAATTAAGGAACAATAGTTTGGTGAAAGGTTTTCTCACTTATACTTGATTCAAGATTTAATGAGCTACTCTATGATGTTTTAGCTTGGATTAGTACTTAATTGTGATTTTCAATGGATGATGATATTTTATATGTTTATGACTATTCAATTGGGATTTATCTTAGCACCAAGAGAACTTTGAGGTGGAGGCTCAAATAGGGTAGTCTCTAGTAGCAACCTCTAGTTCCAAACTATGTGCCCCGTAGGATTACCTTAAATGGTCTAGCTAGTGGATCCACATATAGCATATGGCATGATACAAAGTTCTACCTATTGGGATATATACTATTAACCATGTGTTAAGAAATAATATTTATTATAGAATAAATATTTGCTCAATTTTAATAGATCATATATTCATTTATGGTGTCTGTTTACTTATATAGTAAATGATTAAGTGTGTAGAGTTTTAGCTTATACACAGAGGATTAAATCATCGGTTCTTATAAGTATAAAGTTTTTTGTTCACAATCTAGGATGGAAATTGGACATGCCATCGGTACAATTGTAGCACAAGATTATATGTAATTTATCTTGATTATGGGAACGGTATAGTTCCAACTTCTTGTGCTAGTGCATTTTGTATGTATTGAACGGGACCGAGTAGAGATAGTTGTTTTAGACTGACTGACAAAACATATTCTCTAAACTATTAAATGTACTTATATTCTTAATCCTGATATAACTATTATGATCTGTATATATTAATTATCGTTTTGATTTATTAAAAGGTGAGATTCTGAGATGGGTCAATATGCTTGGTAAGTTGGATGATAATAATATATATTGGTGAAATAATAAGTTAGTTGATGGAATCCATGTCTCGTTATAGAGATTGATTGATATGCCTTTTTGAGAAACTTATAAGTTTTCATCGTGTCAAACCTTGCAAGTGGATTTATGAATCCGACACATGAAATAAGTTAAGTAGTGCTCTAAAGAAAATTAATCATTAAGTTAAATTTGTCAGTAATTTAATTTATTGATTAGTATCTGAAATCTTAACATGGGGAATTACATAAGTATTTAATGGGAAATTACGAAATATAAATAGAGGAGTGCAATTACGAATTTCTAGTGGAATGATTTGTAATTTATTATGGTAAGAATAATTCAAATTAATTATTTGAAATTATTTCCATAATAGGAACCCTCAGTAATTAATTATGTGGTCCCTCCAGTGCCCATATTTAACTAGAACTCAGAATCCTATTTCTTAGAGGAAAAAGGAGTAGGCGTGTGTTTTCTTGTTTTTCAAGAAAACTGGGTTTTCTTCTCCCTTTTGGATTAGTTTTTTATTCATACTTGCCCACCCAAGTATTGAGAAAGTTCAGATGTGAACTTGGGATCACTGTAGAAGACCATAGTCATAGCTATTGTCTATCTTGTAGATTCGCTTGAAGGTCTATCTATCTTGGAAATTCGCTTGAATGTACCTGATCACGCTTGAAGAGGTAATTCTTGTATTAAATTTCAGTAAGTTTGTGTGTTCTAGCATATTATATGTGTTCTAGCATAAACGATTTGGTTATCTATTATTCATGTAAGCAGTAAGATTAGGGTATGTTTCCGCTGTGTATATATGTTTTCCAACAATTGACATCAAGAGTCTTGCTTGCATCTTTATAGATAATCTATACACGATATGTACGTGGGTAATCATATTTATGATTCGTGATTTATAGTTTCATCACGAGAAAAATCATAATATATGTGAAAGTTTTTTTTTTAAAAAAAGGCACTGCACTTGTGGCGGCAGTATGATATATTTTGGGACATTGTTATTCTCAACTTTGTGAATTTAAGATGAGAAATTAAGGTCTAATTTTCGTGGGATACTATAACAGTAATGGTGTCTTGTTGCCTTTTAATTCATTGACTTGTCACGAATCAATAATTAAATTCAAGAGCAATTGTTATATGATAAGAATTTATGGACAGAAATTTTAAAATCCTGATTTTGTGAAAAGTCGGTTCTTCCAATTTGGTCAGCAAGTAAAATTCAAGTTTTTCTATGGATTCTGTTTAAGCCGAAAATTGGTAGGATTTTGGGTGTTCTGTTTGTATTTCTTTTTCCTTTTTAATAATTATTTGAGCACTATTTATTACATGTATAATAATTTAAGAATTTTGTGATTAATAAATCAAAGTGATTTGTTTATTTGAAATCACTGAAAATTCTTAAAAAGTTTTATATATGTGAAATTTTAATACATGAATTGTATATTATGATTAGTAAATATGATCAATTAATGTGGTCTTTTTATTTGAGTCATTAAAATATGTTCAATGTGTTATGTGTAAATTGTCCTAATCACATGGGTCCGGGCTCAGAACCTACACAAGTGTAGAAGCAAGGGGTGAGTACCAACAATATGGTACCCAACAAGCAACCCATAAAAAGAGGCATCTAGCTAGAAAACGAATACCCCTTATTCTCCAACCGAACCTCCTCAAACTACAACCTACACAGAAATCAGCCAAACCTAGCAATTCTACAATACATGGCTTACAAGGCTCAATATCCACAGCTCAAAAGTCACAATCAATAATCAACGAATCAAGAAAGTCAAAGTCAAAGTCAAATTCAAGTAGTTCGGTCATACGCAATAATTACATCAACCTTAAGTAACATGAAAGTCACACATAAGCATCAAATTCATAATGTTACAATAGTCAATCTCTTGCCATAAGCATTTTCCATCGGCACAATATCACTAGGAGGAACCATTTCCCATCGACTTTATATCAAATCACTAGTCAAAATCATTTTCCATCAGCTTTATATAACTAGCCGGAACCATTTCCCATTGGCTTTATATTACTAGACGGAATGATTTCCCATCGGTTTTATATCAAATCACTAGACAGAACCATTTCCCATCGGCTTTATAAACACTTACCGAAAATGACCTCGGCATCACAACACTCGCCGACAAAAACCTTGGAATCATAGCACTCACCGGTAAAGATCTCGACATTATAATTTATCACATGTCTCATCGCAGTGATCACAGTCAATACACACAAGCAATATCACACCACACAAAAGAGACAACAATTCACACAATTCAAGTCCTCATTCATGCTTTCAAGCATTTCATTATCAATCAACAAAGGTCACAATAAGGCAATTTACATCTTCATCTTTATCACATAGCCTTTTTCATTTCAACCCAGTTTTATTCATTTAGATGTATCAAGTGGACAAATTAAACCCTTCGCCTCATCCCTATTACTCCCAACATACAAACAACAAACGAAGTATACAAATTCAACTAGAATACGACGTTTAGGAGATCACTTGTCTTAAATCAATCAATATTCACTCCAAGAGTTGAGTCTTCCCCTTCTCAATCACTTCCAAAGCCACACAATCTATAATAATCAAGTATTCACAATCACATTCCGGAAACAACAATACCCATATCAATTCCCTTGAAAAGTGGGTCAATCAACACAAAACCCAATTCTAAAGTTAAAGTTTAAATTTGAAATTTAGTACTTTAAAACATTACTCAAGGCTTTAGGAACTCATTAGGGAAAATTATTTCGAAAACAGACTTAAAATCAATTCTGTAATGACTGGTTTCCATCGTTATAGAAAAGCCAATGGGGAAAAAATTTGGGTCAGAAAACTTTTTCGTAGTAACTTGGAATTTCCCAACCTAGTCCAGATTTGGATGAAATCAGAGTCAGTAAGGTCTAGGGAAATCTGGTAACAATTGGGTGACCTAAATATGATTTTGATTACATAACTAGATAGCTAAGACGTTAAGGAATCCATACGACTTTATGGAATTAAATTCGGGTAAGTAGAACTCCCAAAACTGATCTTAGCGTGAACATGTATCTTCTGAGTGTCATGGGATGAAGGTGTGTAGTGAAATGGGGGTTTAGAATTCTTAAATTAGCTCTCTGTTCCGTGCAAGACGCTAGGGCGGGATTATTCCCGCCAGGGCGGGGCCGCTGTAGCGGGGTGAGGACCGTTGTGGTGAGTTAGTCGCGATTTAAGTCGGAAATAAACCCCAAAATCGTTTTATTCTGCAAGTTTCGACTTTGAGAGCTAGGAGACGACCCCAAGTGAGTTCTTGACCATTTTTCATGATTCTTAAGGCTAAAGGTGAGGTTTTAACTCCCTGAATCCATTTTTCGATTCATAAAATGTAAACTAGTGGGTAATTATCGATGGGGGAGGGTTTTGATAAGGAAATTATAGTGGAAAAAGCCTTTATCTGGGTATAGGGATCAAAGGTTTGACCTAGGATTGATATTACTATTTATAATCCGAGTAATTAGGTGTTGTTTATTGATCCTCACATTATTATGATTGTTTGTAGACCAAGAACAAGAGGAAAGAATCTGAAAAGGGAAGAATCAAGATTCTTAGGGGATTCAAGCTTTGTTCGAGGTAGGTGATGGTTGTGATTTCATGTTGTGTGATATATATTTGTACTTGCTTCATTATAATGCATGTATGTATGCGAATTTTGCATTATTGATCACACTAATCGTGAATGAGGATAATTGAATAATTGAATGTCATGAATCATGACTTGATTGTATGATTATGAGAATGTACTTGTGATTGTGATTGTGGCTTGTTGAATGGATCGGGTGTTACATCTGACACACTAACTGGGATCGATTGCCACGTACCGGCATAAACATTGGAACGGGTGTCACGATCCAACACACTAACAGGGATCGGTTGCCACGTACAAGCATAAACATTGGAACGGGTGTTACGATCCAACACACTAACTTGGATCGAGAACCACGTATCGGTACTCTAACAGTTTGGGTATGGGTTCCATGAGAGGACCATTGAATTGGGTTCCGTGAGAGGACATTGCATTGTGTTGTGTATCTACTTGTTATGATTACGTTTATATCTAATGGTGATTGAGGTTGAAAGACTGTTTGTTGTTCTAAAATGATAACCAATGTATATTATTGAGAACGTGGAATGCTACATTGATCCTGAAATGATGACTAATAGTGTATATGTTCGGTATATGCCTGTTTTATAATATTGTGGTTACTTGCATATGTTTCACTTATTGGAATAGCCGTGTGATCCTACCAGTACACTGTGGTTGTGTACTGATATTGTACTTGCTTATTCTTTGTTGAGTATAGGGTATCTTCAGGCGGCTATTGATAGGCCTCAGCTAGGTGACTATTGAGTGTGACCGAATTCAAGGGTGAGCCAGTTCTTTCAGGCTGCCATAGATCTCCCTTGTTTAAGTCCACTCTTTTCGGACTCAGACTATTTGTTTAAGGTGTTGTTTAGTTTCGGGATTGTACCCCTTGTTCTTGACTTGTCGTTAGTAGAGTTTTGGTACAATGACTTTCAGGTTCTAGAGGTTGTTCTTCTGCATTAGTTTGGCTAGTTTATTAAACCTTTGGAGTGTATGGAAACTCTATATAATTTCTGCATTTTAACCTGCTTCTGTATCTTTAAATGTGTAGTATCTTGGTTAAGGCTGCTTAGTTGGGTTGTAGTAATGGTTCTCCCACCGGAGGGTTAGTGTGAGTGCCAATCACGACGGTCTGGGTTTTGACAAGTTCAAAATCTCCATTTTATCTAAAAACTTAGGTTCTTGAAAAACCTCATCATTCACCAATCAAATCTCATATTTTGATGTTAAAACCCATTAATAATCAAAGGAAAATGAAGGTTTAGGATCAAGAAAGCTTAACCAATTGATTTAACACATAAAATCCTTCCAAAAATCTCTACTAAGGGTCCCTAAAGCTCAACATTCAAAAAATGGGCTTAAACCCCAAAATTTGCATGCCAAAAACCCTCCCAGGTATCACACAAGCGACCAAAGGTTCTCTTAATTGAAACCCTGTAAAAAGTGCAGCATTCGCAAAAGCGAAGCCTTCTTCGCAAAAGTGAAGCCTCTTTCGCAAAAGTGAAGCCTCCTTCGCAAAAGCGAAGGTCATTTAAGTGACGGGTCCTTTTCTTATGCGGAGGTCGCTTAAGCGATAGGACCTTCGCAAAAGCGAAGCTTGCTGCACCAGAAAATAGAGCCAACTTTCAACACTCCGAAAAGACCTTCAAGATTCATTCAGAACCTTGTACACACAAACCAGATATGGAAATCAATTATACTCGATGTTCGGGACTCAATGGAATTGTCAAAACACATATCTGAGGTTCTCTTGACCCGACATTTGCGAAAATTACAAGAAACTAACTCGCACCTAAAAAAGGTAAAACCAACTCGGAACCTCTAAAAAATCAATCAATACCTAACCTAGGCCTTAAATTATCCCCTGAATCCAACAGAACTCTCAGAATTTCGATCTGAGCATCCAAACCCTGAATGTTGATTAAAGTAAACCCAACCGCTAAAATTCCACAATTTCACATCTTAGGACCTCAAATCCTGAAAAGACTCAAAAACATAAATTGACAACCCTCATGAATTAGATTTCACATTTGGGACTGATGGAATCAACATAATTCCATTCCGACACTTAAAACTCCAAAAAACTCCAAAAACCACTTTTTAAAACAATAGTTGCCTTTCAAACTCAAAACTTACCAAATTCTCAACTTCTAACTCAAAGTTAAAAACCCATTATTCGAACTCAATCATAAAAGACTAGGGATCGATATCATGAGGGGTAAAATGGTAAGTTCACGAAACTTTCCAAATGGACGACCGGGTCATTGCAACATTATACTCTGAATCGGGTGGACTTGCTACATAACATCCTTAAGCAAGTTTGTATCCAATGTCTCCACCTCAATGACATTTAACCAATCACTCGGCGATCCACACCGCCTACCATATAACACCTCAAATGGGCCCATTTGAATATTGGAATGATAAATGTTGTTGTAGGAAAACTCCACTAATGGCAAAAGCTAATCCCAACGAGCACCAAAGTCGATCACACACACTTGAAGCATGTCCTCTAATATCTGAATCGTCCGCTCATACTTTCCATTTGTCTGGGGTGAAAAGTTGTACTCATATCTAGCTGGGTACCCAATCAATGCTATAAAGCTCTCCAAAAGTGAGAAGTGAAGAGTGAACCTCAGTCAGGAATAATAGAAACAGCCACCCCATGAAACCGAGCTATCTGACTAGATCCGGGGCAACTTCTCAATTGTATACTTCACCTGAACCGGAATGAAATGGACAGACTTGCTCAACCTATCAACAACCACCAAAATAAAATTATAACTACCCACAGTGGTAGGCAATCCTATGATGAAGTCTATGGTGATACGCTCCCACTTCCAAGTAGGAATGGACATCGTCTAAGATACACAACCAGGCCATTGATGCTCACACTTGACCTATTGGCAAGTCAAACACTTAGCCAAAAACTCAACAATATCTTTCTTCATACCGCACCACTAATAATGTTGACTCAAGTCATGGTATATTTTGGCCGCTCCCGGATGAATAGAGTATTTAGAACAATGAGCCTTATTTAGGATCAATCTGACAACTCAACCACCTTGGGTACACAAATCCTGCCCCCAATCCTCACCACTATATCAGAATTAAGTGTCAATTTCATAGTTTCACCCCTCAACACCTTGTCTCGAACAATGCACACCTTTTCATCATCAAACTACAGCTCTGTAATCTACTCAATCAAATAAGATTGGGCCTCAATAAATGCAATAACGCCACCATCCTCTAAAATCTACAATCAGACCAAACTGTTGGCTAATGTTGGAACATCCCTAGGCAACAATCTCTCCTCCATTTGAATCGTGGTAAGATTCCTCATGCTAGAAGTCTTCCTACTTAGTGCATCTGCTACAACATTGACCTTTCCTGAATAATATAGAATAGTCATAGTCCTTGAACGACTCAAGTCGTCTACACTACCTTAAGTTAAGATCCCTCTGACTGAATATATACTAAAGGCTCCTACAATTAGTGAAGACCTCGCAATGCACTCCATACAAGCAGTGACGACATAACTTAAGCATAAAGACCATGGCTGCCAACTCCAAATCATAAGTAGGATAATTCTTCTCATAGGTATTCAACTGCCTGGAGCCATAAGAAATCACCATCCTCTTCTATATTAGAACAGCACCTAAGCCGACTCTTGAAGCATCACAATACATGGTAAAGTCCACACCCTCCTTGGGTAGAGTCAAAATAGGAGCCGAAGTCAACAAGGTCTTGAGATTTTGAAATCTGGCCTCACACTCGTCAGACCACTAGAAACCAACACTCTACCGAGTCAACCTACTCACTGGAGCTACAATAGTAGAGAAACCCTACACAAACTGCATGTAGTAGCTTGCTAATCCCAAAAACTATGAATTTTGATAGTAGAAGTAGGCCTCATCAAATCCCTAACAACCTCAATCTTATCTGAATCCACTCTAATTCCCTCCTTGGACACCACGTATCCCAAGAGTGCCATCGAATTAAGCCAGAACTAGCACTTTGAGAATTTTGCATACAACTTCTCTTCTCTCAACCTCTGAACCACTATCCTCAAGTGGAAAAATGATCATCCTCGATTTTGGAATACCAAGATATCATCAATAAATACAATCACAAAAGAATCCAAATACTGGCGAAACACCCCGTCCATTAATTTCATGAACGTTATAGGGGCGTTCGTCAAACCAAAGGACATCACCAAAAACTCATAATGGTTATACTGGGTCCGAAAAGCTTTCTTAAGGATATATGATGCACTAATATTCAACTAATGATAACTGGACCTCAAATATATCTTAGAGAACAATGCTTCCTCCTGAAGTTGATCAAACAAATCATGAGTGCGCATGGGAGGATACGTGTTCTTCAGAGTCACATTGTTCAACTATCTATAATCGATACGCATCCTCATAGACCCATCTTTCTTCTTTACAAACAAGAACGGTGCACCCCAAGGTGACACACTAGGGCGAATAAACCCCTAACTCAACCGGTTTTGCAACTGCTCCTTCAACTCCGCTAAGGCCATACAATAGGGAGAAATAGAGATGGGTTTAGTGCCCGACTCAATATCAATAGAAAAATAAATGTCTCTATCAGAAAGAACACTTGATAGATCAATACAAAATACATCTACAAACTCTTGAACCACAAGAATGGACTCTATGGGAGGTAACTCGACACTAATATCCCCAATGAAAGCTAAGTACGATAAACACCCTCTATCCACCAATCTTTAAGCATGGAGGAAAGAAATGGCCTTGCTAGGGTAAGAACCACTAGCACCCTTCCACTCAAATCTCAAAACACTACACATCGCTAAGGTCACAGTCTTATCACTACAATCAAGAATAACATGATAAGGAGAGAGCCAATCCATACCCAAAATAACATCAAAATTCACCCATCCCCAATATAATATTATCTACCCAAGTGTCATATCCCGCCAAAGTGATGAGGCATGATCGAAACACTTGATCCACCAATAAGGGATCACCCACGTGTGTAGAAACACTAATCGGCTTAGGCTTACACTCACACATCAAATTAAACTCAGCAGCAGAGTACATAGACACATAAGAGAAAGTAGATCATGGATAAAAAAAATACAGATGCAGATCCATGGCAGACCAGGACGATACTTATGATAATTGCATCTTATGCCTCTGCCTCAAGCCTCCCCCCTCCCTAGGAATGCATAACATTAACCCCCCTTTGCCTCCTCCAGCATGAACGGTATCTCTGCCTCTGCCCTATTGAACTGCACAATCGCTAGCACCTCTACCATGAGCATGACCACCCCTACTAGTCTGAGTTCTACCTTGGCCTCTAGCCAAAATCGAATAATTGTGCTAAGCCCCTCTATGAGTCTGCATACTGTTGACACCCAATTTTGGCTCTCCACGTTTATTTAACTAAAGTTTTAATAATAATAATAATAATAAAATAAATATATGCTATGAAATTTTGTAGGAATACGAAAAGATTTTTAATTATTTTATTTGATAAATTTATTTCATAAATACTATTTTTTATGAAAAAAAATTATATAAATATTACTACTTACTTTCTCATTTTTCTAAAAGTTTACGTCAAATATATTTTGTTCTTAAGAGTTAACTCGATTTTTCTAATTGAATATAATTTCTATTATTGTGATAAATATTTTTCGTACATTTTTCAAGATTAGGAAGGCTTAATTAATGAATGAGTTACTAATTTATATTAATTTTATTTTTAGAATGACTAATTTTATCAAATAAGCTAGTCTTGCAAAATAATTATTTTTAATTTAATAAATTATGGCTATTTAATAAAGAAGAGGTTATAATTTAAATGGAGTTAATTTGAGCAAATTTGGCAATCCAAGTCATTTTAATTCGGCCAATTCACGCGTGCCACATAAGAAGCACATGGATTGTGCTTCTTCAGATTCGATATCAACTGTCCGATTTAATCTAAGGGCCCGATTTAATTCGGCATTTATATATATATATATATTTATTTATTTATTATTCAACTCTTGATTAATTTTGACCATCCGATCAAACGATCAGACGATCCAAAATGAGTAAGACTTTTCTTCCTTCCCAAAATAGACTCCTACGCTGCCCTATACTCTTCTTTTCCCAAAAAAGAAGCGTTGCGTCTCTTCACCTTCTCCAGAACGCCTCTAAACTCTTATTCTTCCCAGAGATGAGTCCCTTCACTCTTCACCTTTTCAGACCCCTACCGCCGCCCTACCCTCGTTCTAAATCACGCCACCCATGGCCGCCCCTATGTTCTCCCCAATCCCCTTCGTCAGAGAACGGCTCTGGGCCGCCGAAAAAATGGCCCATCAGTCACTCAACCCTCTCAAATCGACTTGAAAAGGTTGATTTTTGAGAGATTTTTCTTCCCCTTCATGATTTCTTTGTTGTTTCCTCTGAGAGTTGCGTTGGAGCCCAAATCGACTATAAAAAGATGGACTTCAGGTCTCAAGAAAAACATCCAAGAATCGATGTAAAAGATCCAGGAACGAGCAAGAAAATCCAATAATCATCTGAGAATCACAAAATAGCTTGGCTTCATTTCTTTTACTTCTCTGTTTTTCGTTTGAGTTGAGGTTGGAATCTTGACAACAAGCTCTAATTTGCTGCCCTATACAAGGTCAGTAGTCGTCATTATCTTTTTATATATTTTGATTTTTGGTTTCTGAAACTTTGTGGCCATTTGAATATCCTCACTTCATATAATCTTGTATTTCTAAATGTTTCCTAGAATCTGCTTCATGTAGCTTTGATTAAAAACATCCTGTAAGTAGTTTGTATAAAGTTATGATGTTCGTATCTTGTTAGAATTGTGAATTCGAGAATGACTAATGGTCTGTCTTTTACTCCATTAACGATCATCACACAAAGGAGTTAACATGAAACTATTCCCTTTTGAGAAGACTATATGAAGTGTTAAAATAAAACCATACAGACTTGGACATAGCCGTCCTGAAATTAAGTGTTGATACCGTAAGAGATTTCTCTTTACATGAGCTTTGTTGGCGAGTAAGCACGTCTTTATGTTTGTAAAGTATCATTCTCACATCTGTTCGAACTAAGATTAGAGTAGGGATGTAAATTTTCTCTCTTAAGATGTTTGTTTGAATTCAAGTATGTCTAAATTACTGTAAAGTTGGGTTGGGGGATCCTAACCTTTTTGTTTTGCAGTCATCTTAGCATACTGTTTGGCTTGAATATGACTTGCTAAATAAATGTCGTTTATAGACTTCTCCAATTCGTGGTTGTTTTACGTAATTACATTATAGGCATAGTTATTATGTTCTAAAGTCTATAATGATAGCGGAGGAAGTGTTAAGTTAGTAATTGTTGCCTGTTGTTTATATTTGTAATTGAACGCTAAAACGGTCATGTGAATTTCTGCTTCTTTGGATACTTATATGAGTTTCACTGATTTCCACAAGTTCGTGACTTTGTATGAGCCACGTGTCTTTGAAATCTTTAATTTTTAGAGTGAAGTTTTCCCCGTAGAGATTACATTATTTAAAAAAAGAAAAAAAGAAAAAAAAGAATCATTACGTAATAGGTTCAAGGCCGAAGTTATGAATCTGGTTGGGGAAATTACTATCTGATTGGACTCCGAAATGTGATAAATGATTAACTTTGAGCCTGTTCTGCCTTCATATGTTTAGCATACTGCATACATAGTTTTAAATTAAGCTAAACTTTAGATTAGTTATTCACTAAACTGATCGGATTCAAGAGTCTACACTAGTTGTCTTGTCGCTCTTTTTTATTTTCCCAAAGGATTCCTCCATTTTCTATATAAATTTTGATAAGTTTCCCTCTTTGTTCTCACATCTCGACTAAGTGACTTGAAGAATCGTGTGTTAGCGCCTAATATTTCACATCTGGGATAGCCAAACTTAGTCCATATATTGATAGTCTAAATAATTTATCATTTTAGCGTCTTACAAGATTCTATGAACTTGGCTTTTGTCCAATGTACTTATCCTGATTGCGCTCTAAGTATTGACCCCCACCTTGTATTTTCACTTAGCTCTATTTGATCCGTTGTCATCAACTCCATGCTCTGTTTCAACCTTTTTTTTTATAGAAACTTTTGCCTTCAAATCTTGATCAATATGCATACAGTTAATGTTTCCTTAATCTGTTTCTTTGGGTGGCATTTATATGTATCTAAGAAAGTTGAAACATTTCTGTTGCTAGTAGAGGACTGTCAATATGTCACAATGGTAGGACTGCAAGGTTGTAAGCTTTATCTATCATTTTTACTATATGATAATTGTGCATGTTGACATTCCTGGATACCATGGAACTTTTCTATAAATTAGAAAAAGCAATAATAAGGTGAAAATATGTTGCCATGCTAGCCCCACTCTTCTTTTGGCAGTGTTTCTTTTAGCAACTAATTATTGGTTTATCGTAATTTTCATTCTTGTTATTATTTGACCATATTTGTAATCTTATAATGATAGGGTTAAGGTAGAAACATTGATCATTATTTTTTTTTTTTCTTAGAAACGTTATATGTGGACATTGTTTGCTTCCTTTGATAGACTAAAAATGATAAATACATTCTTGTGTTTCAATAGACAGTTGTAGATATACTTAAGCTCACTTTATGGTGTTGAAAATATATTAAAAACTATGTACTCCAAATCTAACTTACAGAAAGAGGTTAATCTGTAGAAAATGATTGTCGATTAGAATGTGATTGTTGGTACAAGTTAACTTAAATTTGGGTCAACGGATGACTACATGAAATTTATTTTGATTTGCTTACAAGTTCGATGCTCATTTACTAATTTTATCTATTTTCTTTGCATATGTACACTTGGGAGCGCGTTTGGAGTTGTTTACGACTCTATCTCTGTCCAAATCAGAGAAGCGATCGATATACTTGCATTCATCGTGTCTAGAGCAGCTTACTCATTAAAAAGAGTCCAACACTTCCACTCCAACTCAAAGCTTTACATTTTTTATATACATATATGCGTTGTTACTTTGACTAACATTCTACACATGAGTATTTCACTTATATTTATGTTTGCTTTCATTTTATTTGGGTTTATAGAAACCAACTGAGAGGGATAGTAAGACATAGTCGTTCATCCTCCCATCCCTCTAGATATTGAGTTTAGTATGACCATTTGGCTTAGGACGTCGCTTTCTAACTTAGTTTTCATTTGTTACTTAACATATCTTTTGGTCGTGAAAGCTTAACCCTTTAGAAGTGGACTTGGGAGTGATTTCTTTTATTTCTTTAAAGAAGAATATATCCATTTAAAATTTGTTTTAATGAGAGTTGAAAACAGTTTTCAGCAACTTAATGAATGCAAATTTTGAGGTTCAAAATTGCAGATTTTAGCTCGAAAATTCCAGATTTCAAGAGGTAAAAAATTGCAGATTTTAACAGCTTTATAATGCAGATTTTTAGTGCAAATGTGTATATAAAAAAAAAAAACACTTTGTTATGAGAGTTTTATGAGGCGATATTTTGGGGTACAAAATGATGTATTTCCAGTTTTAAAAAGGGTGCATAATTTAAAGTTAAAGGGCTTTAAAGGTTAGCGACTTGATTAAAAAAAGAGCAGATTTTGAGAGACGAAACTGTCATTTTTTTTTTATCCCTTTGTGCAGATTTTTTTTTTAGTCTAAAAAATGTAGTTTTTCACTGTAGTTTTAAAACACCATTATTTAGGATCTAAAAGTACATTTTTGGAGCTAACCACTATACTTTAAGAGTTTAAAAGTGCAGTTGTTTGGGTCCAAAGGTGACTTTAAAATACTACTTTCAAAAGGAAAATATGATTTTAAAAGACCAAAATGGATGTTATAAGGCTCGCTAGGATTGTCACCTTTTTTTGAAAACACACGGCTTACGTTATTCGTTCCGAGAAGGACCAAAATATTTATTAAGTTTTATCTATGAACTCTCATTTAGGACTTTATGTTAAGGAAAATTTATCATTTAAAACTCCCAAATGATTTTTAAACTAGTTTAAAGGCTAAAGCAATTACCCTTTAGAAATATATTTAAGGCTAAGGTATTTACCTTTAGAAGTATCTATTTTTAAGAAAACAAGTAAGAAAGTAGGTCTATATATTTTTAACAAAACATAAATATAACTATAGAATGAGTCCCAATAGTTAGACCCATTTTTTTTTACATCACCCCTTTGTGAAGAATATATTTGCTATTGTCATTTTTTTTTAAAAAAAATAATGAAATATTTAATTTCTTAACATGTTATTTCAAGATTTTATATATGTCAACAGGTTCAAAATACAAGGTAAATACATATATATGTCACACACATAAAGGTACAAAATTCTATATTTTTTTAGTTTTCTCTATACGTGACTTATTATTTTGTTACACTTTCATATTATTTTTTCTCATATTTACTATCACTTTTACAAGTGATACTTATTTTTTTTTTTTATAATTTATAAATCCCTACAGTCTAATATACACATTATTTTACTATATATTTACACCCAACTATTATCTTATTTTATTTTATTTTCCTTTACATCTCAATTCTATATATAAATAAAATGACAAATTTTCATATCCTTTAAACTCAACATTTATATGACACATCTATATTTTTTAACATATAAAATTGTCATAATTTTTAGTATATTTATTTATTTATTTATTTTTACCGTATGACAAGCATACTACTATTAATCTTTATTTAATAGACATATATATATGTCGTACCTTGTATTTTACTCTTTTTCATAAACTAATAAAATTACTTACCATTGATTTTAAAGCAAATAAATATACAAGTTTTCCTAATTATATTTTTTCTAAATTGAGTTTAAGGACTATCTTCGGATAGGCTTTGAGGGATGCTTAACATCTTCCCCTTGAGTAATCAAAACCCTTACTCAGAATCTCACTGGTTTCGCAAATCAAAACAGAGTTTACATTTACATATTTAAAACATGGTTTTCCTAATATTTTCCTTAAAATTTAGGTGGCGACTCTAACACAACAATTTTTCCAAATATCAGAGTGTCAGCCATATTATGTTGTGAACTGTTTCGGCTAGTTCGAAATAGGGGTGCGACATATACGGCAGATTCGTATCATATGACCGAGGTCTCTACACCCATAACAAGATCTCAGAGCAGAGAACTGTTGCGATGAACTAGAGGAACCACTATGACCACCTCGACTCACTGACTGGAACGGTAAGGACCGGGCTGTCTGACCACCCTCGAATGTCTGCATAACTGCATGAACTTGTCCCCAATGCTGGAAGGAGCGACTCCATCTATAGGATTCACTGCCTCCAGACGAGGCACTAAAAATTGATCGGATGTAAGGGTCCTCATAACATCCCTAAACACCTCTCGATACATCAACTATGCCTCCTTGGCGGCACCCATAATGAACTAGATGGAAGCCCCATCACGGGATGCTGCCAAAAGGATGGAGAATGACAGTCTCCTCAAAAATCTACGGATCCTCTTAGTCTCATTAAGAATGCCTAAATCTCTCGAAGCTCAACCGACTCTCCTCTCTCACGCTCCAAGGGATGAAATGGTCATAAAAAGCACTAGCAAACATGTCCCAAGACACCGATGGAGATCCAATCGACAAGTATCCCAAATAGACTCTCCACCTATCTTTAGTTGGACCACACAACTGAAGTGTAGCATAACAAACCCCGTGAGACTCACCAACCCAATAGTCTCTAGCAACTCTCTATATGTAGTCATAAAATCGTGTGCATCCTCACTCTTTCTACCCTGAAATCGAGGTGGATTCATCTTTCTGAACTTTTCGTATCCGCACTGCTCATCCTCAGTCAACACGATAAAAGGTTCACCCTAAACCACAACTGTCGGTGCAAGATCACCCTTAACTATAAGACCCACTAGAGGCTGCCCTATCGGACCCTAAACCATTGGAGCATCTCGCTTCTCTAGGGTTTGATCCCCACTCTGGTCTGAGTGTCCTCTGGTGTGCCTGTTGCATCACCAACCTAAGTGAAACTCTCAACTAACCCTAACACCCTCAATAAAGTATGCTAAAGCAATTTTGCGGCTGCATACTCTAGAAGAATTTGGTCATCTCTAACATCAATCTCTGACTCGAAAGAGACACCTCTACCACGACCTCTCATCGGTGCCACTCCACGGGCATGGGCTCTGCTCCTAGCTTGGGCTCTATCCCTACCCCTAGATGAGGTCTCAATAAATGGCTCGGGGAGTGCCTCCCCTCCTCTACCACCAACTGTAGATCTCGTCCTCACCATTTACCAAAGAAAATGCGACAACTCAGTACTAGCAAAGGCCACTACGCACTATGAGAATGAACAGATAAAAGTAAAGTTTCCAAACAATCTTCATAGCCTCTCAAAGATAAGTGACAGACGTCTACATAGCGATCCTTGAGACTCTATTAGACTTGGCTTGTACATACGTGAGACCTATAAAACTTTGGCTTTGATACCATTTGTCACGACTCAAAAATCATACGTGATGACATCTGTTATTCACCAAGATGGGTCAGCCTAAACCCAAAATGTTAAGGTAAATGCAGAAGTTTAAAACAAAATAAGTATTTAAGAATAACACAAACATGCAGAATCATAATAAACTCAAAATACCCCCAAAATCTAATGTCACGTGTACAAGCCTCTAAGTACTACAATAGATTCAAAAGAAATACAAGTATGAATGTTTTTGTTTCTAGAACAAAACAAGAACATAATGAAAGAGTAAGAGGTGTCCGCTAAGATGACAAGCAACTACCTCACAAACATCCAACAATAAGCCTCAGACATAGAAGAGAAGAATGAGTAATCACAATGATTGGGCTCATAACCTACATAAGTGTAGAAACAAGGGAGTGAGTACCAAACAACATGGTACTCATTAAGCAAACAACTAGCACAAAGTAAAGCAATACAGATCACACGTACTCCCAACACTCAACCCGAACCTCCACAAACTACAGCCCGGATAGAAACCAACCTAATAGTTCACAATGTATATTCCCAACACATAAAACATCACCTCAACATGTACAAATCATCAACACAATCTTTCATATTTATCAGCCACAAAGTCCATAACAAGGCACTCATAAAGATAACATAATGATAATGATGTGCAATGCAATGAAATGAAATGTAAAATATAGTGATGCTTGTCTGTCCTAACGATACACACCTGCTGAAACTCAGATCAGGATCCAAGGGGAACTCACAAGGTCCATGTATCCGTCGAAACCATTTCTCTTCGTCATAACATCAAACGCCACAACTATTTCCCTTCGGCACTAGAGCTTTTTCCTTTCGGTATACATCATTCGCTGAAACCATTTTCCTTCAACATAATAATCAAAACAAATTTCATCACATTGTTTCACAACTAATGCAAGTAGGTATGTTCACACAGGTAATGAGAATATGATAATTTACATATCAATGCATAATTCACATCAACACAATCATGACACATCATCAATGATGAATCAATATAATCATTCAGATTATCCATAACACATCACATATTAATGTACCATCAAGTTGTCTTTTTATTTCCCCTAATCATCATTAGAATCATTCAACCATGAACAAGTGACCACAAATATCAACCCTTCACCAGTTTTCATAACTCCCCGACGCACACAACAAGGAATACAAGATTTTATATGCTTAACAAAGGGTCAAGAAGTCCACTTGCCTCAAATAAATAATCAACCCAGCACTTGAGCTTTCCCTCTTAGATAAGTTTCCAAATCACCACAATCTGATCAAATATGGAATCACAATAAGAATTCGAAACCAACAACACTCATATCAATGATTTTGAAAGTCGAGGTCAAATTGGCCCAAAAGCTCATTCCTGAAAACTAGTGTTATATCTAGAAATTTGTATAAAATTACGTTACCCAAAGGTGTTGGAACTCAATAGTGAAAACCATATTGAAAAATGAGTTAAAAGCCATCTTACATCACCATTTTTCATAAACCTTAAGTTTTTGTAAAAACCTTCAAAGGTTGAAATCAAAACTAATTATTAACCATCAAAATTATGAAATAATTAGTGGGTAATAGAGATGAGGAGTTACCAATTGTCACCCAATAGAAGAATCTCAATAAATCACTTTAAAATTGCCTTCCCCGAGCTCTCCATGTTCAAAAATGGTGAAATGGGATTGAAACCCCAACTTTTGGAAACATTTTGTTCAGGTAATATTTGCCCATCACGATCGCGGCCCGAAGTCTTGTGATCGCGATGAGTAAAACTGGCCAACTCATTTAGTTTACCATTGTGATTGCATCATAAGCCACACGATCGCAATGAACAAGAAATATACATCTACACAATCATGAAAAAAACTCCACGCGATCGCGGTGCATAACAAAGCACCCTTTGGGTGTTGCAATCGCGAGGGTTGGCCATGATCGCGATGAACAACATTACATGCACCTGACAACAACATCAGCAACTCACAAGATTCAATAAAATCATCAGATAAGCCCTCGAGATTCATCGGAACCCCGAGTACACAAACCTGGTGTGTTATTCAGTTAAACTCGACGTTTCGAAGTCAATGGAACCATTGAAATACATATATGAGATCTCCTTGATCTGAAACCCATGAAAATCGTAATAAACTAACTTTACACTCAAAAATACCAAACTACCCTCAGATTCTCTGAAAATTCAATCAAGGCCTCATTTGTGCCTAAAATTATCCCTCAAATTCAATGGAATCATCGGGAATTCAATCCAAGCGTCCGAACTTCAAATGTTGACCAAAGTCAACTCATTATCTAAAAACACATAAACTCTTAACTCAAGGTTTGAAATCGATGAAACAACTCCAAAATAGAAAACGTAACACTGCTAGATTAAATTCCACATTTCAAAGCTGATGGAACTTATGGAATTTCATTTCGAGACTCGAAACTCTAGTTGTTTCCAAAAATCACTTTTAACAACTTTAAATCTTTCAAAACTCAAAACTTCCAAAAATCACAACTTTTCAATCAAATTTCAAAACCAACATCGCAAACTGATAAAAAATGACTCGGGACAACTATCGGGAGTGATAAAATAGTAATTTATCAAAAATTTCTATCAATGACCTTCGGAGTCATTACACCAACTCTCTAATCTAACTTAGAATTATTTTAAGTCCTTCCATGACTCCCATCCTAATTTGACTTGGTCTTCTACTTCTTCACATGTTGGCTTCTTGTTCTCCCGCCTATTAAAAGCTAATTCTGTGTGGATGATAAATGATAATTTTCCTGGTATAACTTTCTAGTTCCTCGTCAAATTGAATTTTCCCATATCGCAATTCTCCAAAGATTCTTGGTGCACATGTGAAACAAACTTCATCTTGATAGTTTGTTGTTCTTCTAAGAGGAACAAGTTTTTTAATGAATTTTCTTGGCAATCGTGCTAACTTCTTCTTGGAGATCCGTGAGGACCTTGTTCTTGAATCTTCATTCTTCAACATATAGATTGTCTCTTGTACACAATTTGTCAATCATCAAAAACACCATATGATCTTGAATGTAGATTTAGAGACCATAGTGTTTCAACAAAATTCAAATACGGTTACCCATAACTCCTCGAGTCCAATGTATACTTAGATTTACATTTCAAATAGTCAATATTCCAATTTAGGATTAGTCCAAAAGTCCCGAGAATCTACCGAATGACCTTTATGATTGTACATGAAGAATAGCAACGATGGTCCATGAATTCTCTTATAAGCTGAGTGATCGCACCCCATGACAGCATTGTAGAAGAAGCCGAGTTCCCTTTCCCTTTCTTCGCGATCACACAATGTCTAATTCAACTGCGCAAAGCTTGCCACAATCACAGAGTTTAATACGATTGCATAGCAGCTTTACTATTTCCTTCTTTCATCGAACTGGAGATGTTATGATTGTTGACTTATATCCAAAGCCTCAAAATATAAATTGTAGCTCTAAAAAATAATGAGGATTGAGCATCATTTTACTTATTATCAAGGGAAAAGGGTTAAAAATGCCCTTAAACTATGTGAAAGGAACAAAAATGCCCTCCATTTATAGTTTAGCTCAAAAATGCCCTTACCGCCAATAATACTTTGATTAAAAAATGCCCTCCATTTGTAGTTTGGTCCAAAAATGCTCTTGTCGTCAATACTTTGGTCCAAAAATGCTTTTATTGTTATTTAATGGGTCAAAAATGCTCATTTTCCAAATAAATATATTATTATTTTCTTTTAATACATTCGTTTTCTAATAATGTTTATTTTTAAAATTAGCAAAGGGAAAAGGGACAAATATACCCCCGAACTATTATAAATGGTATGTAGATACCCTCCGTCATACTTTTGGAACACTGGTGCCCCTGCCATCCAAAAACTAGAGCATATATGTCCTTCACTCTAATGGAATACTAAATAGGAACACGTGGCACAATCTTATCCATCGATCCAATATTTAATAAATGTCGGTCGGTGGATAAGATTTTGACACGTGTATGTCCGCTAGTATAAAGGGTATATATGCTCTAGTTTTTGGACGACAGGGACAACAATGTCCCAAAAGTATGATAAAGGGTATCTGCAAATCATTACGATAGTTCAGGGGTATATTTGTCCTTTTTCCCATTAGCAAATGTTTATCTTACTTCAATTCAGAAAAAAATAAAAAATGAAAATATTTCTTATTTTATTATCATTATTTTTTATTGTTATATAAATATAAATTAATGATGGATATACTATGGTACATGAAGTTATTCTATTTTAATTGATAAAATGAGATTAAGAAGAAACAAATATTTCCTACATTTTTATTTGTTAAAGTGATTTTAGAAGAAAGAAAACAAATATGAATGTTCTTTAATAATATTTAAATTAGGAAGAAGATGAGTTTAAAAAGAAAAAAATATAACAAATTTATTCGGATTAGGGCATTTTTTACCCATTTTGTAACTATAGGGGCATTTCTGGACCAAAGTATTGACTGCAAGGGCATTTTTGAACCAAAATATTGACGGTAAGGGCATTTTTGAGCCAACCTATAAACTGAGGGCATTTTTGTTCCTTTCACATAGTTTAAAGACATTTTTGACCCTTTTCTCTATTATCAATTTCAACACTTTTATCTGGTAGTCTATAACTGCTTATTTAAAAAAATTCAATTACGATACCAGTACGTGATATTTGTGAGCTCTTTCATTCAATTACCTCAATGCAAATGCGCTCTACATATCATTTGTTCTCCTATTAACTATGTTTAAAGTACCAATCCATTTAAAATTGAAATGTTAATTTAATATAAAGTGGGGCTATTACTTCGAAATTTAGAGACATTTTACTGTTTGTTTTGATACAATTGGGAAAAAGCTCACTGTGAAATTTGAATGAGTTGTATTTTTCATTTTTTTCAAATTCAAAAAGGTTCATAATTGAGGTTAAAGCTCTTTTTTTTTCCTTCCAATTTTAGAAACATTAAAATGTAAATTATATTCACTTAGTCCATTTTTAATTGTCATGTTTTTCTTTTTTAGAATCAAACTATAAGAATTTTGATTTATATTTTATGGTGTATTTTTTCATCATATTGATATTCAAAGAATGCAATTTATAGTATTTTTCATATAGTTTTTGAATATCTAAATTTTTTGTTTAAAATATCGAATTAATGTAATCTTAATTAACTTTGAAAATTAGTCAAATTGACTTTCCAAAAGTGCAACATGATAATTAAAAGTGGACGGAAGGAGTAGTGGTGTCAATGGTACGGTTTGGTCGGTTATTTTTTTAAATTATATCATCCCAATTTTTTGGGTATTTCATAATATATAACCAAAATTAGATTTTCTAAAACCATCTCAATCATATCGTTTCTCTTCGGTATCGGTATGGTTCGGTTAATTTTCGGTTTATTTACTTTTAAAATATCACCTCAAAATATACTATTAAAATATTTATTTCACAAATATGTTCTTGAAGAAGCACTTTAATTCTTCACCAAGAAAACAAAAATATAAAATATTTTTGCCGTATTGTTTGATCTTAAACATTTAATAGAGTGTTTGCATAGGTTTTGTTGTATTGTTTGATAGAGTATCTATCACAATATCTTTTAATTTAAACCTAATTAAGTAAATGCTAATTAAATAGCAAAGACCCAAAGTCGTTTAGTCACTAGAGGCCTAGGACCTAAGTTATATTTATATTTGAAAAATATTATAAAATATATTTATATATTAAATTTAACATATTGTTAACATATAACATATATTTACACACATTCCGTTCGGGAATTTTTCGGTTTTCATAAATTAGAAAGACCATCCCAATTGTTCGAGACGGTTATACACTTAAATAAAAGTCTACGATTTTATGGAAAAAATAACATAAATCAATTACGTTCGACCAATTTTTCATATTCTTTTGACAACCCAGGAGGGAGTATTTGGCTGAAATATCCTTGTAACCTATTATTTCTCTTATTAACCGTATGTGGAGTGGTTCATTATAGATGGAATGTACCTTTTATATTATCTTTGAGGGAAAGGCACATTTGTAGTTAATCCAACATGAAATAATTGGAGTTGTTGCATTATTTTGAACTTTTAATAGGGAGTGCAGGATTGAGAAATTGGTATCGTTACCTTCCACAACCAGACAAATTCCAACAAGTGGCCATTAAGTATCATGTTCAATTCATTGATTTGTATACGTTTCATTAATTACCCTATCCATTATATTAAATAAATTGATTATTTAACTTGTGTGCAAACAAAAACTTAAATAATTTATGCTAGTAGAGCTATAAGTAACTTTAGTTTAATCATAACAACTTTAAGCTAGTAGAGCTATAAGTAACTTTAGTTTAATCATAACAACTTTATATAATGTAGTTCCTTAGTTTCTATTTATATGTTGTGATTTCACGAAATAAATACTCTATTCATTCACTTTTAATTGTTATATTGTGTTTTTCGAAAGTCAATTTGACTAATTTTTAAAGTTAAATTAGATTATATTAATTCGATATTTTAAATAAAAAATTTAGATATTAAAATACTATATGAAAAATACTATAAATTGCAATCTTTTGCATATTCATATGATAAAAAAATACATCATAAAATATTAATCAAAATTCTTATAATTTGATGGAAGTATTAAATACTGAGCAGATTTGAACCATTTCACAAAGTTTCAGGCTAAAGTTGGACCAATTTTTCATTTGAGCACTTCTTTTTATGTTCCAATTGAGGTTTGATTTGACAAAACAAACAAATTATTCACAAATAAACATCAATAAATCTGATTGGTGAACTTTCGTTTGGACTTTTTAGGTTTATGGGGGACAGTTGGACAGGTAGGTTTGTTAGATTATACTTCTTCTATTTTATAGTAATTGAATTTTTGAGGCATTTTTCATTTTTCAACTTAATTTAATTATTCAGTTCTTAAGACTACTTTTAGAGTGTTCTTTCAATTTTACCCTTCATTTGGATTTTCAATGTGATGACTTCAATAAATTTGACAATAATTAATAAGGATAAAAATGGAAAACTATATTCAATTTATGTCTTAATCCACTTTTCTTAAAGGGTGTGAAACACCTCAAAAATTCAATTAATATGGAATGGAGGGAGTAACTTCTTTTTATCCCTTTAGATAACTTCGATTTGCTTCAAGGCTCAATATGCCATGTTATGATTCTATAATGCACAATTGAAGATAACATATTTATTACAAAATTGTTTAGACTACAAGAATAATACTTTCTCCATCCAACAATATTGTCCACAATATTATTTTGAAATGTTCAACAATACTTATCCACTTTATGAAATCAATAGATAATTTTATACTTAGTTTCAAATTTATTCTTATTATTAATTATAGTCATTTTCTTATTACATTGTTAAAACATTGTATTTATTATATTCAAAAGATGATATCATAAAATATTACTACCTTTTTATTTATAGTTTATTAAGAAGTGTGCAAAATCAATAACAAACAAATGTTGTTAGACAGAGGGAGTATGTATCACAGTTCATTTGGGGCGTAGCGAATAAGGAGAGGGCATGAGGATTATTTAGTAGTTGAAAACTTGAGAACCTTGTGCATGCTGAATTAGAACTTGAAGTCGTTTGATATTGTGTATTAAGAAAAATAATGCACACATTAACCTTGTGTATTACTAGTACCTTGTTTGGTACTCTTTTCCAACCTATGTATAACTAATGCTATACACTCTATTGTGTATTAAGGTGTATACTGCTAATACGATGGATTTCTAGGTATTAGCAATACAATGGTTTTAATGCATGGATTAACTCAATTAAAGACCCAATTGTCCTTCAATACCTTTTTTTATGTCTTTTCCACAATAATAGTGATGGGTATTGTAACGACCTGTTTCCGTCATTATAGAAAATCCAACGGGGAAAACTTTTGGACCGAAAAACTTTTTCGTAGTAACTTGAGAATTTCTAACCTAGTCCAGATTTGGACGAAAATGGAGTCAGCGAGGTCTACGGAGATCTGGTAATATAAGAGAGATCAAATAATGAATTTGATTGCATGAATGGATAGCTAAGACATTAAAGAACCCATATGACTTTACAGAATTGAATTCGGGAGGGTAGAACTCCCGAAACTGATCTTAGCGTGAATGAGTAGTTTCTGAGTGTCATGGATTGAAGGTGTGTTGTGAAATATGGGTTTGAAACTCTAATTTTGAGGTTCTGTCTCCGTGTAAGCCGCCAAGGCGGGATTTAGTCCGCCAGGGCGGGCCCGCTGTGGCGGGATGGTGGACGCCATAGCGGGCCAGTCGCTAATTAAGTCAGAAATAAACCCCCAGAACGCCATTATTCTGCAAATTTTGTTCTTAAGAGTTAGGAGATTAACCAGGGCGACTTCTTGACAGTTTTTCACCATTCTTGAGGCTAAAGGTAAGGTTTTTACTCCCCGAATCCATTTTTCGATCCGTAGAATGTAAATTCATGGGTAATTATTGTTGGGGGAGGGTTTTGAAACTGTTTTGGATGGTGGGAAAAGCCCTAGCTACATATTATGATCATGAGTTTAATCTAGGGTTGATGATTTTGATTGTGATCTGGGTAATTAGGCCTCAGTTATTGATTCTCACGTTATAATGATTGTTTGGAGACCTAGAGCAAGCGAAAAGAATCCAAAAAGGGAAGAATCAAGTTTCTTAGGAGGGTTCAAGCTTTGTTCGAGGTAGGTGATGGTTGTGATTTCATGTTGGTGTGGTGCATGTTAGTAATTACTTCATTTTAATGCATGTATGTATGCAAATGTTGCATTATTGCTCACACTAGTCATAAATAAGTATGAATGAATGATTGTATTCCATGAATCAAACACTTGATTGTATGATTATAAGAATATACATTGTGATTGTGATTGTGGCTTGTTATATAGATCGGGTTTTACGCTCCAACACACTAACTTGGATCGGGTGCCACATTCCGGAGCAAATAGGGGATCGAGTGTCACGTCCGACACACTAACTGAGATCAGGTACCACGTACTAGTACACTAACAGTTTGGGTGTGGGTTCCATGAGAGGACCATTGACTTGTCATGTAGATGTATTTTGAGAATGTGGAATTGTTCGTTGATCCTGATAAGATGACTGATATTGTATATGTTCGGTATATGCCTGTTTTACTATGTTGTGGTTACTTGGATATGTTTCACTCATTGAAATAGCCGCGTGATCCTACCAGTACACTGTGGTTGTGTACTAATACTGCACTTGCTCTTTCTTTGTTGAGTACAGGGAATCTTCAGGTGGTTACTGATAGACCTCGTTTAGAAGACCAGTGATTGATCAAATTCAAGGGTGAGCCAGTTCTTCCAGGCTACCATGAGTTCTCCTTTTGCTCAGTCCATCTTATTCGGACTTAGATTAGTACTTTAGATATTCATATGTTTAATTGGGTTGTACTTCCACAGCAAGAGGTCACGGTCGAGGCAGGGGTAGAGGAAGAGCAAGGGGCAGAGACCGAGGAAGGTTAGCACCTACTAGGGATGGATCTCCGATTGAGAATGCTCCCAGAAATGAGAATCCTCCTGCGCATCATGAAGATATAGAGGAGAATATTGAGGTAGAGAATAATGAGGATGTTGGACAAGAGGAAAAGGTGTAGGCTGAGACTACATGTATTCCTCCCCTAGACTCGGTGTTAGCTAAGTAGATTACATAGTTCCTGAAAGGATTGGTTGGTCCTGGAGTGCTTCCCATAGTTCAAGCAACTCAAGCTCCCACAAATCCCCCTATTGCTATCACTGTCCCCAAGGTGGGTGGAATTGTAGGTACTGATGCCTTTTTTTTCCTTTGTTGGGTTCGGTTATGACTGGTAATGAACACGAGATGTTGACTAAGTTCTTGAAATTGAAACCGCCTGTGTTCCATGGTTCCAAGAGTGAGGACGCTTATGAGTTCATTCTAGATTGTTATGAGAGGCTTCATAAGTTGGGAATTATCCATCAACATCGGGTAGAGTTTGTGACTTTTCAACTTCAAGGTGAGGCTAAATAGTGGTGGAGAGCTTATGTGGAATGCAGATCTTCAGCTTTACCCCCTCTCACTTGGACCTAGTTTCATGCTCTGTTCTTGGAGAAGTGTGTGCCCCGGACTTTGAGAGATTGTAAGAAGGATAAGTTCATGGCTTTGGAGCAGGGTGATATAACTGTGGCTGCTTATGAGGCTAAGTTCCATGCTTTGTCTAGATATGCTATGCAATTGGTGACTATAGAGGAAGAGTGGATCCGCCTATTTGTTAAGGGACTAAATTCTGAGTTGCAGGTATTGTCAGTTCATATGACCTCTATAGGAAAAAGCTTCAATGAGGTAACAAATTTCGTGAAGAAAGTGGAGGGGGTGAGGCGAGACGGTCAGTCTAAGGCATTGGCCAATAAAGCTAAGAATACAAGTAACTTTTAGGGTTCTTACTCCAGAGGTTCAGGGAGGCCGACACTTGTAGCCTGACCAATTCAATCCGCTATGCCTTCTTCTACAGGTAATTACTCGGGAACCCCACCTCAGAATTTGATTCAGGATAGCTAGGGAGCCGCACCTTTCATGGGCAACATGCCATCTTTCGATCGCACTTATTATAATTATGGAGAGCCTGGTCATATGAGGAGAGATTGTCCCCATTCGCGCATGTTGGATTCCGTGCAGTAGAAGACTTGAGCAGTGGTACCCGCGAGGAATGGGAATAATGGTCGAGGGCGTCCACAAGGTGGGCGAGGAGGAAATCATCGAGGTCGTGGAGGTCGGGGAATGGTAATGCAGGCAGAGGTACGGTGCAACCAGAGGTACGGTGCAACCAGGCAGGGAAGTGGCCCGTTAAGATGATAGGGCTACTCCTTTTCGGGCAAGAACGAGGCAGAGTCTTCTGATGTAGTGATCACATGTACTATTCTTGTATGTGACCGAATGACTAATGTGTTATTTTATCTGGGTTCTACTTATTCATTTGTGTCCGTGCAATTCGCCTCAGAATTTGATATGATTGTGATATACTTGATGCTACCCTAGTTGGAGAGTCTATCATAGTTATCCATGTCTATCATGCTTGTCCTATTTTTTTTTATGGCTTTTCAGACTTGGGCTGATTTGGTGATTTTGGACATGACTGACTTTGATATAATCTTAGGCATGACTTGGTTGTCCCTCTATTATGTTGTGTTAAATTGTAACACTAAGTCTGTGACTCTAGAGATTCCGTGTAGGAAAAGGTTAGAGTGGGAAGGGGTGTACAAGTCTAAGCCAGCTAAGATCATATCATCTATTCGGGCTAGAAAATTGGTGGGGCAGGGTTGTTTGGCTTATTTGTCTTATATTCAAGATGTTTTGTTATTGTTTTCATTGATGACATTTTGGTCTAATCAAAAAGTAAGTAAGAGCATGCCGACCATCTTCATATTGTTTTGGGTGTTCTTGGGAAACAAAAGTTGTATGCAAAATTTTCTAAGTGTGAATTTTGGTTGACTTTGGTTGCCTTTTTTGGGGCATGTAGTTTCAAGGGAAGGGGTAATGGTAGATCCCCAAAAGATTGAAGCGGTTAAGAATTGGGTTCGACCTAGCTCTGTGACTGAAGTTAGGAGTTTTGTGGGGCTCTCTATCTACTATCGTCGATTTGTGAAGAACTTTGCTTCTATTGCCACGCATCTGACAAGGTTGACAAAAAAGAAGGTACCTTTTGCATGGACAGAAAAGTGTGAAGAGACCTTCCAAAAGCTCAAGACTCGTTTGACCACAACACCTATTCTAGCACTACCTGTGGAAGGTAAAGATTTTATTGTTTATTGTGATGCTTCACATTCGGGTTTGGGTGTTGTGTTAATGCAGGATAAGAATGTTATAGCTTATGCATCGCGACAGTTAAAGGTGCATGAGAGGAATTACCTACCATATGATTTAGGGTTGGCAGCGGTAGTGTTTACTCTTAAGATCTGGCAGCATTACCTCTATGGTGTCAAGTGTGAGGTGTTTACTGATTATCGTAGTTTGTAGCATGTGTTCACTCAGAAGGATCTAAATCTGAGACAACGAAGGCTGATGGAGTTACTCAAGGATTATGACGTGACCATCCAATTTCATCCGGGCAAGGCTAATGTAGTAGCAGACGCACTAAGTCGGAAGGTGGTGAGTATGGGTAGTCTAGCTTGCTTGAGTGTATCCAAGCGACCTTTGGCTAAGGAAATTCAGACCTTGGAATCTAAGTTCATGCAGTTGGGCATCTCAGAGAAAGGTGGTATGTTAGCTAGCATTGAAGTAAGGGCCACGTTCATTGAGGAGATCAAGGCCAAACAACTTGAGGATGACAGTTTGAATGAGCTTTGAAAGAAGACAATGTCTGGTAAGGCACAAGAGACCACTCTTGATGCGAGATGAGTGCTCAGTTTTAAAGGAAGTATTTGTGTTCCTCGAATAGATGACTTGATTAAAAAATTATTGACAGAATCCCATGGTTTGTGCTATTCCATTCATTCGGGTGTGACCAAGATGTACTGAGATTTGAAGCAACTGTATTGGTGGCCTGGCATGAAGAAATATATAGCGGAGTTTGTGGCTAAGTGTCAAAATTGCCAACAAGTGAAGTATGAACATCAAAGGCCTGCAAGTTTGTTTCAGAGAATGCCAATTCCAGAATGGAAGTGGGAAATGATAGCTATGGATTTCATGGTTGGTCTTCCTAAGACTTTGGGAAAGTTTGGTTCTATTTGGGTAGTGGTTGGCAGATTGACTAAGTCACCCCATTTTATTCCGATCAGAATAGATTATAATGCTCAACAGTTGACAAAAGTTTATGTAAAGGAGATAGTAAGGTTGCACGGGGTGGCCCTTTCTATCATCTCAGACCATGGTACGCAATTCACATCTAAGTTTTGGAGGATATTACATGATGAATTGGGCACACAACTCACTTTTAGTACCGCTTTTCATCCGCAAACGGACGGGCAATCGGAGAGAACTATCCAAGTGTTAGAGGACATGCTGAGGGCATCTGTGTTTGAGTTTGGGGGACATTGGGATAAGTTCCTACCTTTGTGTGAGTTCTTCTATAATAATAGTTATCACTCCAGCATATATATGGCACCGTTTGAGGCAATTGATGGGAGGGGATGTCGATCACCTATAGGATGGCTTGAAGCTGGAGATGTGAAACCTTTGGGGGTTGACTTAGTGAAGGATGCTCAAGATAAAGTGAGGAACATTCAAGCAAAGCTTTTAGCAGCCCAGAGTAGAAAGAAAAAGTATGCAGCCCATAAGGTAAGGGACATGGCATTTCATACTCGTGAGAAAGTTTTTCTTAAGGTGTCACCCATGAAAGGGGTGATGAGATTTGGCAAGAAGGGCAAGCTTAGTCCGCGATACATTGGACTATTTGACATTCTTGACCGTGTAGGACCAGTAACGTATAGATTGGCTTTACCTCCTAATCTAGCGGGAGTTCACCCGGTATTTCATGTATTCATGTTGAATAGATATCATGGTGATGGGATTACATCATAAAGTGGGACTCAGTACTACTAGACAAGGATCTTCAGTATGAGGAGGAACCAGTTGCAATTCTTGATAGAGATGTCCGGAAGCTGAGGACCAAAGAGATTAAGTCCGTGAAAGTTCAATGCAAGCATCGTCCAGTTGAGGAAGCTAATTGGGAAACTGAGAAGGACATGTGAGACAAGTATCTCCAGTTGTTCGTCGATTCAGGTGCTACTCTACCCTTACTTTAGCCCGTTTGTCCTAGTTTGTCACTCGGGGACGAGTGATGGGTAAATTGGTATCTATTGTAACAACCTGTTTCCGTCGTTATTGAAAAGCCAACTCGGAAAATTTTTGGGCCAGAAAACTTTTTCGTAGTAACTTGAGAATTCCTAGCCTAGTCCAGATTTCGACAAAAATGGAGTCAGTGAGGTCTAGGGAGATCTTGTAATAAAATAGAGATCTAATAATCAATTTGATTGCATGAGTGGATAGCTAAGACATTAAGGAACCCGTACGACTTTACGAAATTGAATTCGGGCGAGTAGAACTCCCGAAACTGATCTTAGTGTGAATGGGTAGTTTCTGAATGTCATGGGTTGAATGTGTGTTGTGAAATAGGGGTTTGAAACTCTAATACGGAGGTTTTGTCTCCGTGTAAGCCTCCAGGGCAAGATTTAGTCCGCCAGGGCGGGGCGATTGTGGCGGGATGGTGGCCGTTGTGGTGGGATGGTGGCTGACATAGCTGGCCAGTCGCGAATTAAGTCGGAAATAAACCCCAAAAATGACATTATTATGAAAATTCGTTCTTAAGAGTTAGGAGACGAACCAGGGTGACTTCTTGATAGTATTTCATCATTCTTGAGGCTAAAGGTAAGGTTTTTACTCCCCGAATTTGTTTTTCGATCAGTAGAATGTAAATTCATGGGTAATTATTTTTGGAGGAGGGTTTTGGAACTGTTTTGGATGATGGGAAAAAGCCTTAGCTGCATATTAGGATCATAGGTTTGATCTAAGGTTGATGATTTTGATTGTAATCCGGGTAATTAGGCCTCGGTTATTGATTTTCACATTATATTGATTGTTTGTAGACCTAGAGCAAGCAGAAAGAATCCGGAAAGGGAAAAATCAAATTTCTTAGGAGGGTTCAAGCTTTGTTCGAGGTAGGTGATGGTTGTGATTTCATGTTGGTGTGATGTATGCTAGTAATTACTTTATTTTAATACATGTATGTATGCGAATGCTGCATTATTGATCACACTAATCGTAAATGAGTATGAATGAATGATTGCATGCCATGAATCAACACTTGATTATATGAATATTAGAATGTACATTGTGATTGTGGCTTGTTATATGGATCGGGTGTTACGTTCCAACACACTAACTTGGATCGGGTGCCACGTTCTGACGTATATAGGGGATCAGGTGTCACGTTCGGCACACTAACTGGGATCGGGTACCACGTACTGGTACACTAATAATTTGGATGTGGGTTCCATGATAGGACCATTGACTTGTCATATAGATGTATTTTGAGAATATGGAATTGTTCATTGATCCTGATAAGATGAATGATATTGTATATGTTCGGTATATGCCTGTTTTATTAAGTTGTGGTTACTTGGATATGTTTCACTCATTGTAATAGCTGCGTAATCCTACCAATACACTGTGGTTATGTACTGATACTGCATTTGCTCTTTCTTTGTTGAGTATAGGGCATCGTCAGGCGGCTACTGACAGACCTCGTTTAGAAGACCAGTGATTGATCGAATTCAAGGGTCAGCCAGTTCTTCCAGGCTACCATGAGTTCTCCTTTTGCTCAGTCCATCTTATTCGGACTTAGATTAGTACTTTAGATATTCATATGTTTAATTGGGTTGTACCCATTTTCTTTAGACTTATGGTTCCTTGTTAGAGTTTTGGTACATTGACTTTCAGGTTCTAGGGAATAATTTCCGCATTTGTTTGCTAGAGTTTTGGAGTTTACGAGAACTCTATTTGACTCTTGCATTTAAACCCGCTTCCGTATCTTTAAATGCCCAGTAATTGACTTAGTTGTGTAGTTCTTGGGTTATCGAATTAGTATTAATGGTTCTCCCACCGGAGGGTTAGTGTGAGTGCCAAACACGACGGTTTGGTTAATGACAGGTATCCTAGTAAATAATTGTTTTAAGGATATATTAGCAAACTAGTAAAAAATCCTAACATAATTATTAAAAACATTCTTATTTTATAAATAGTAGTAAAAATGTTAAAATGTCAATATTTTAGAAAATATTGTGTATCCTAATTTAGTTCCTATTTTTATCTCACCTTAATTACACATTTTCCAACTCATTCTCTCTCATATGTTTTAAAAAAAGTATTTACTCTCTCACTGATTCCTCTCTTCCAATTCTTCATCTTTCAACTCCTGCTTCTCTCTCTTTCGTTCTTTTCGTTTTTTTCTTCAGAAATTGGAAAATATATCTCTAAAGATATTCACAACAATCCCTTTGATTAGGTATGCATCTTTATCCGATTTTTAGGTTTATTTATTGATTTTATTTTTGTTTAAATTTTCAAAATATTTATTTGTAGTTGTGTATTAAATTGACCAATTTCATTTAGGGTTTGAAAACCACAAAATCACTCTCTAATGACTGAATCTAAGAGGATTACAAGAGATATTCAACTAATCAACAATTTTCTAGCGAATTTCCATCTTTTAATCTATGTATTACTCAAGAAATAACGGATAATGTAGGATCTGCTGCTAAAATGACGAAAGAGAGACGATCGAAGAGTTGGTGTTTGAATCTTTTTGTATTCTGAATCTTTTGAGAGGTTTCTTAATTTTTGTATTCATTAAAATTTTTTGAGTGGCCTGATGTTTTTTTGTATTCTGAATCTGTTTGTTATGTTGTATTGGGTATTCATTACCTAATCTGAGTGGTTGTTGTTTATTATATTCTGAATCTGATTGGGTAGTTACAGTTTTGTACTCACTAATGAAATTAAGTGGTCTGATATGTTTTGTATTCTAAATCTGTGTGGCATGTCGTATTTTGTATTCTGAATAGGTTTGGTATGTTGTATTTTTTATTGTTTAGAGAATCTGAGTGGTTATTTTTTAAAATTGTATTTTGAATCTGAGTGGGCAGTTACACTTTTGTATTAATTACATAAATTGAGTTGTCTGTTATATTATATATTCTGAATTTAAGTGGTATGTTGTATTTTGGTATTCAATATCAAATTCAGTTTTCATCTTTGTTGAATTTGTATTTGTAGGTTTAACCTTGTATTCATTATGAATTGCTTATTTGTTTCATTTTGTATTTTATTATAGGAAGCATGATCAAGAGCTTGATGCCAGAGTCATTAGTGATAGTGAGGCACCTGCGATGCATAAACAGGTCTCACATAGTTCGCGATGATAGTGAAACAATTTTAAATACAATAATGATTTATTTGTAGTTTGGTTAATCTTGCCTAATTCTAAACTATTTTGTCTAATATACATTATCTTTTTGTAGCAGTTTATTTTGCAGAGTCATCCTTTTAATCTTATGAAGTTTTGATTTATCATTAAAAATGTTTGAAATATATTATTGTATTTCATTAATTGCATATCTTGTATCCCTTCATAAAGTACTAATTATAAATGGTACTTGCCACTATAGTCTAGGAAAAAGCTTCTCTTTGATAAGCGGTTATAGGGGAGTTCTGAAAGGATCTGATCATAGATAGAGACTTCAACCTGTGCGGGGGTAGGGGCGGATGTAGCCAAGTGGATCAAGGCAGTGGATTGTGAATCCACCACGCGCGGGTTCAATCCCCGTCGTTTGCCCTTCAATAAATGGACCGTTTGTTTCGGAGACACAAGACAACCCTAGAAAGCATTTTTTCTGCAAGTCATCTCGAGGCTTTCAAACGCATCCAACCAATTGGTATCCGATTGAAAGATAGAAAGCATAGATTCGCGTCGCCTACTTGCTGAAAGCAAAAATGGAATGGCCGATCATCGACTTGCTTTTCAATTAAAGCGATTTCATAACCATAAAGAAAGACCTCTCTTTTGGGATCAGTCCCGTCCCTAGATGTAGTAGTCAATCCGCGGGACATTCAAAGAAGCTATGCACCTTCACGGAATGTTAATGAAAGAAAGCCCTTTCATCCTAATCTCATCTACTGAAAAGGGGGCCGGGCGTAGCACATTCTTTTTTGGGACACATAGGCTATTACAGACGCATCAAAAAAGACTTTTCGAAGCGCGGAATCCCAGAATGGAATCATTGCAGAAGAAAGGTATAAGGCTTGGGAACCGGAACAGGATTAAGACTTTAAGCATGCAGATGAGTGTTGTATGGTTTGAAATAAACTAAAATAAGTCGGATTCGTTATAAACTGTATCCCTTTATTAATAGTTTATAAGTTTATAAAAAAAATAATGCCTCGTGCAAAATACGTTTAATGATCTTGGGATGTCCATTGGTTACTAATTTTTTTATGTACTCATTTGCTACTTGGTAATAAAAATATTTGGTTACCAAAAAAATATTTCATAACTTAGTAAATTAAGGAAACACAATAAATAAAGTGATAAATAAAATAGTATTAAGTACTCTCCTTAATTGGATGCATTAATTTATATTGTAAGTGTAGATTTCAAAATTTTATGAGACTCTACAAAATGTGTTTAATTTCAATTAGGACTCTACCACACATGTTCAACTTCCGTTAGGGTCTTGGAGGTTATTCATCTAAGCCCTAGTGCATGCATATACGAAGGGTAATATATATCCCTTAAAATATCATATTGAATATCTCATAAACTCTTGGATATTCATAAAAGATCAACCCAAATCATCTTTAGTTCGAGAAATACGCCAGTAATGACCCTGGAATAATGGAGAGACTCTAAGGAGGGAAGAGTAAAGAGATAAACAAATTTTGTATTGATTATTGTTTTATCAATAAAATTACATTTCTTCATATTTTATTTGTGATTGCAATTTAGTTTCTATCACTTTAACATTTGTTAAACGCACTCTTTTTTCTTTAGTAAAGGCAGATTAAGCCAAAAAATCTTGTTGTTTTTGGTATTAAATTTCTTATTTTTCAATAGAAGCCAAGACTTTTTATATATAAAATGAATAAAGACAAATTATCACAATCCTGGAGATTTAGACATTTTAAGAAAAAAAGTTATGAGTTGGTATTCATGTTACTGTTGTGGCTTCAGAATTCTCAAGTTCTTTGATTTAATTGTTTTGTGTGAGGGGGTAAACATTTGATATCTAATTTTTATTTAGGTTAGTGTTTTGATTTTTTTTTTCTTTGTTGAGAATACATTGATGGCCTTATAAGTCCAATATTTTAACCACTTTGCTTGTCATGACCCAAATTAGGTCATGCCACATCTTATATTTGAGAGGTTTCCAAGGATGAATCATGTAATCAGTGTGGCCTTCTCGTTAAGAAGTAACCAATAACGGTGAACTCCTCGTACATGAGTTAGATAATCATATCGGTAGATCCCTACTGTAACATCCCGAAATTTTTTAAGATAAGATTCAAGCTATTCTTTATTTGTGAATAAGATTGTATCGGGTGATTCTTAAATTGCCTATATTTTAAAAGGTAAATTCTTTAGTGTGGGAATGATTTTGGATATCAATTAAGGTCACTAAAAACTCCTAGCACAAAGTTAAATTGAAAGTTTCCTTACCAGGTAATTTTTGATGTAACGGTTTACTTGGGTCAACTTCAAACGATCATATCTCCTAGAATATAAAGAGTTACGTGATCCATAACCTATCAAATTATAGGTCTTTGAATCTTCTTTCCAACACCACCAATTTTGCAACAATCAAAGGTCCGAGTAAGAAGTTATGACCATTTTAGTAATCTGATACAGTGCTGTTACGAATTAGCCGACGACAAAACATTAAAAAGGGTCATTTTTGTCGTTTTACCTCTAAGAAAACGCTAAACGAATTTTTTTTACTAATTAAAGACTCAAAACAATAAGATTTTCATCTGTTAATCCATCATTCTATTCTCTCTCAAACCCTAAGGACAAATCAAAGTAGAAGACTCCATTCAAGATTCGTTCAATCTCAAGATTCTTCTTCAAGATATTTCAAGAAACCAATTCAAGAATCTGAAGAAAGATTTTCTTGATTGTTCTCCTTCAATCTAGGGTTTCAAGGTTTCTAATCAAGTTCTTCTTCAAGTGTTTTTAAGAACCGTGCTCTTCCAGGTATGTA
This sequence comes from Solanum acaule, assembly GCA_036250505.1. Taxonomy (NCBI): domain Eukaryota; kingdom Viridiplantae; phylum Streptophyta; class Magnoliopsida; order Solanales; family Solanaceae; genus Solanum; species Solanum acaule. The sequence continues at coordinate 3,830 of JAJOOR010005563.1, read as the reverse complement.
AGGCTATCATAGTGTTGGACTAGTTCGTCCTCACGCCCTACATCTACTTTCAAATCAGGATTCTATCCCTAGATTTGAGTATTCTTGAGATGAGTTGATTTTGAGTTCTTGAGTTCTGGATTCTTTTTGAAATTCTATTCATAATTATTGAATTGCTATATGTTATGCATTAAGATTCTTGAGATGAGTAGTGTCCTTGAGTTCTTGAGTTCTGAGTATTGAGTGTCCATATTGCTATTAAGATCCCTGATTTGAGTCGTTCATGTCTAAAATTCTGCATGAACCATATGAATTGAGTTATAAATTTTGAGATGCTTTTTAAAGCCAACACTTCAGTTTTAAATTGAGTTTTGAGGAAGTAAAGATGAGTTTTGAGAATTTTTTTCTAAAAAATGATTAGTATGACAATCGAGTATGCCATCAATATTTAAGCAGTATGGTATCTAGATATACCATTAATGTTTATGCAGTATGACTTCCCGAGTCATCAATGATCATATTATAATATGATTTTGAAATGTTTTTGAGAAAGAGTTTTCAAGTATGAGTATAAGGGGACTATGTATTCCTAGAGACATCAATTTTTACATTAAGAAAAACTAAGATTTCTAAATGAGTTATGAGTTCAAAAGTTATTTCAAGAGTAGTTACCTCTTTTAAGAGGGTAGTTTGAGCAATTATCTCAAACCAGAGGAAGAAATATGTTTTTTTAAACATATGAGCATGAGTATATATTATTGGGAGTAGTATTTGTCACAACCCGAGTCTACACCGTTGACGTGGCCGGCACTCGAGGATTATTGCTAGTCCCAAGCGAACCCTCATCTTGGCTGACTACAAGCGGAAGACTAACTCAAGCATACAAAAGCTTAAAAACTGAATTAAATTCAATAAACTCAACTTTAAAATATTTTGAACAATACTCAATAGATAACTTAGAGTTTGTAAAAACAACTCAAGGAAGATACATACTGAAAGCTACTCAATTTTGTCTATTTATGAAGCCTCTACTATTACAGAAGGATATCCGGACAAGACCCACGACATCTCAAAACTACTAACTGTAAGATAAAGGTGAAGTCCTCCGGAATATAAGAAGGCTCACCAAAGCTGACTGGAACTACAAGTGGTATTAACAAAACTTCTGTTGATGACCCTGAATACCTGTATCTGCATCATAAAAGATGCAAGCCAAATGACATTAGTACATGAAATGTATGAGCATGTAAGTAGAATTCTAAAGCATAAACATAAGTTTGAACTGATGGAAAAGAATCGTACTTACCTCTTCTCAACTCACTCAACTCAACTCAACTCACTCAAAGAAACATAGTTCAACTCAACTCAGAGAAAATAAGGTTCAACTCAATAATAAGATACTCAACTCTGGATACTCAACTCTAGATAGTCAACTCTGGATAAAGCAACAATAAAAGATGCAATATATGGAAAGCTTTTAAAATAGTAGATAACAACTCAATGTATTGAAGAGTACAATAATAACTCAATTTGTATATCAAAATACAATATAACTCTATGGGAGATTCTCTAATCGACAACCATCACTATGAGCTATGTGATGATACAACGTCTAGCCCAAGCTGCCAGAACTGTCCTATACTTTGTCGGGGTATAGAACCTACTACTAAGTGGATCCACTAGTCTATGCTAAAAAGTAATAAGGAATCATCTAAAAAGTATGGCCCTTTCTACCCATGTTAATTGGCTACATGGTCTATGGGGGCTGTGAGTTGTATGAACTCTCCCCCATATCAGTGCTCAATATTACTCCCAAAATATACTAGCTCATATGTTTTTCTAAAAAAAAACATAACTCTTTCTATGGTTTGAGATTATTACTCAAAAATCTCTCTTAAAAGAGATGGTACTCAGAAGTGCTCATGAAAACTCTTTCGGAAATCGGTGTTTCCTTCTGCTTAAATGTAAAAACATTTACTCTTGGGAATACTTAGTTTTCATATATAATTTTAAAGAAAATGAACTCAACTCTACTCTTCCTCAAACTCATATTCTCAAGTCTTAAAACAAGTTTTAAAAAGGTTTGCGAAAGACTTCTCAAAATAGGGTTAATGCCAAATTATGGACGTGAACAACTCAATTCAAGGTCTTCATGATACTACTCATCCAAAGAATGCTCAACTCATAAGGTTCATGTGGAATTATGGGCATGAACAACTCAACTTAAGGACTTTCATGGGTAACATGTAATAGTCCCATGATTAGGAATATAACCTCGAAAGGGTTAGGAACTCAATATTCAAGACTTGGAACTACCTCTCAAAGATACACAACTTATGGAGGTCATGCAAAAATTTATGGGCATGAACAATTTGACTCAAGGGTCTACATAACAATATGAAACTCATGTATATGACTCCTCTCATTCTCATACTTACTTCCCCAAAACTTAGCTCAAATTGATAGTTGATCTCAAAGGATTCTTGCTTTAACTCAAATACTTTCTTGAACTGTATTCTTAACTCTTTCTTGAATTTGGATTATGAATTCAAGAGTTATGATTCATAATATGAAGGATCTCGATGATAATGTAAACTCATGAATACTTTCTCCTCATTCTTATACCCACTTACTCGAGTCTTGATACAATTTATTAAAAGTTGTAGAAGACTCCTCAAAAAGACTCAAAGGGAGTTTCTCAAAATATTCGAAAGAACTCTCAAGACTTGACTCTTAACTCTACCTTGAATTTGAATTATGAATTCAGGGTTATGATTCATGTTATGAATGATTTCTAAGTGTTTAGAAGTAGTTTAGCACTACAAAAAAATAGTGTTTACCGACGGACACAATCCGTCACTATCTAATGAAAATCCGTCACTAATCATGATTAGTGATGGATTAGCAACGGATTCTTGACTGTTGCTATAACGCTCGTTAGTAAGCTCTTAGTGACGAAAAAATGAGTTTCGTCACAAGTGTAGCAACGTCATATTGACGAAACATTTTCGTCGCCATATGGTAGCGACGGACTTAGTCGTCATTATATTTATATAATTTTGTTGCTAATTTCATAGTTCTAAGATGAAAAAATGAGTTTCGTCACAAGTTTAGCGACGTGATAGTGACGAAAGATTTTCGTTGCCACTTGTTAGCGACGGACTGATTCGTCATTATATTTATATAGTTTTGTTGCTAATTTCATAATTCATTTCGTCATTTTGGATAAATTTGTAGTGAAATTTCCGTCGCAACATATTCTGTTAAAACATATTAGGCCTTTAATAATCCGTCGCTAATCCGTCGCCAACATTCTTTTCATAGCAACGACCGAATAGTCTCTAAATTTGTTGCTAAAAATTATTTGATTTGGTTATTTTAAATATTTACTGTTGAAATAAATTAAATTAAAATTACTTAATACTCTAAAAATAACAAACATTCGTATAATATAATACTCATAGACGATTCATAATATATAAATAGAAAACTCCAAAACCACATATTTTTGGTTAAAAATATCCAAAGAAAACTATCAAGTACTCTTAAATAAACCTACGTTCATCAAAATGTTACTACGCAATTTGTAGTTTCCAAAAAGTATGACATTACCAAGAACTAAAGTTGTGGGAGACTAAGGGATACGATCGTCACTTGAAATTGAGGGATCAACCTCATCCACATTAGTAGCAGGAGGCACTATGGGTGTCACAATCGATGGATTCCCGGATGGAGTAATCGATGCTTGCACCTGCTGAACAATAATAGGAACAAGATGACTAGTTAGTGCAGGCATCATTTGCTTTACAAAATCGTCCATATTTGTTATCGATGTTGATTGAGAAAATGGA
>JAJOOR010005562.1:0-76198 GCA_036250505.1 Solanum acaule | reverse complement strand
TTTTTATATACACTAAACAAGTTTTCGGTAACTTCCGAAGCACATTTTTAAGAACTTTTGGGTCAAATTCAAATATAATCATTTCATTAAGTTCTCGACTCCAAACTCACATGTGAGGCTCTAGTTTCACTCTATCATTTTCCGAGTCGTTACATTTGGTATCAAGCAAACAACTTTCGGCTTATCATTTGGCTTATCAACAAACAAGGCTAAAGGCTCAATGGAGCTTTACTAGGGGTAATTTCAATGGTAGGCATAGGATGCTTATCGTGACCAACGACACTAATCTAGGATACGAGTGTCTACGATCGTCGATAATATAGTAACCCTACCTAGGGTTGGGATCATGTCCCAAGGGAGTGGTTTTGAGAATTAATAGAAAAATAACATTTAGTTCTAACTAGTCATAGCGAAAGACATTAACAATTAAAAACATTGTAAATTAAAAGGGGTGACACAAAGGTGTCAAATATCAAATGGGGGTTTTGTCACAAGTAGTAAAAACAACAAAAAAAACAAGAAAATCAAATATGGGGACAAGTTCTTAGGTGTGACCGCAATACAAGTTGAGATAAATCGTTGGGTACACGCTTTCGATAGGAAATTTGCAAGATAATAGTGACTAGGCTAAGCTTTAGATAGAAATAAGTTCTCTCTCGGACAACTTACCCCGTTTGAAATGTGTTCCTCTCGGACACCCATTTCCACATGAAGGCCTGCCTACGCCTTACCCCACTCACTCTCTCGAGCTAAGTGTTAGGATATGGGACTAGGGCTCACCCTCTCGAGCTGAACCTCATGTCGACCCACTCCTTAGGCCATTAGTCTAGCGGTCTTGGTTTCGCGACCTCCCTCTCGGCCAAGCCGAAAACACATGGGTGGTTTTTTATTTGCAACTACAGACCCATTAAATTAAACCACAACCACTAGGTGAAATCACCATTAAAAAACATCTAACCTATTAGCAAGCAAGACCAAATAATAATATCAAAACATATTTGCTAAATCACACCCCAAGAATGGGGGTTTTAGCCACACATCAAGAAATAACAAAATACACCTAAAATGATACTAAATTCAAATGGGTATAAGGAATTAAACCTTGATTTAAGCAAAGAAAAAATAATGGAGAAGACCCAGTTCCAACTTGGGGAAGATGAAATCCTTGTTTCTTCAGGTCTCCCAAAAAAACCCTCTCCAAACTTGAGAAAAAATATCCAAAAAAGTACTATTCTATTGTGAAAATTAAAATAAAATGTTCGGCTCTCCAAAAAATTAATAACAAGTTTAGTATTTATAGACTTCAGAAAATAGTGTTGGCGGATTTTTCGGCAAGGTTAGTCGGAATCGCCGATTAACTCGGCGATTCGCCCTTTGGTGTAGTTCGTCGTCGTCTTGCACTAGACTTCAGCATCGTTGTGCTCTATGTCATTGGGTGACATAGTAATACTTCGTGGAATTATTCGACAAAACGCCGACTGCTCCTTTCATTGCCTTTTTTATCCTGCTCCTTCAGGGCTTCGCATACTGGAACAAAGGGCGGAGTGCATCCCTTTGGCGAATCGCCAACTGTGCTTGGCGATGCTCAGGCTTCAACTTCTTCGTTCTTTTCAGCCTTTTTGTTCCTTTTTGCGCCTAAGTGTCCATGCTTCCACTGAAACTTCAAATACCTGAAACTTAAGAGTTTTCATTAGATATTGAGATAAAATAAACATTTGAGAACACTATTTCTATCAAAATAAAGCCCTAAATGAGTCCAATTTGTGGACTTACCAACACCCCAACTTAAACTTTTGATTGTCCTGAAGTAAAACTCAAGTTCTGCAGTTCAAATAGGATGTCTCAAACAGTGCTACACAAGACTCAATCATGAATGCACACAACAAGACTCAATTTACTTATGCAGGAATCAATTGTGTACTCAAAGATTCAAGTTGTGACACACCATTACCAAAGATTCTCATGCTCGCAATACTTGCTACTTGTGCAAGTTCAAGCTCAACAAACAGTATCTAAATGTCCTCACATAAAGAATGATTCCATATTCACACACAGAGATTTATCAATTCAAGATCAGGAATCAGATGCAACACTAACACTCAAAAGGAGGAACACAATGCATGTTTTCACCTATAATCTTGCCCTTATTTTCCAATTGATCTTCGGTTCGGCTCACTCATGATCAAAGAGGTCTTTCTAAGGCTTGTAATGGGGCTGAGTGCAAAGGTATGGTCATTTAGGCTCAGTGAGTTTTCATCCTTGTGAGATGTGGTGTTCTCAAGGCATTCCCTTCTTTTTCTAGTGCTTCTAAGTCATATTTTTATTCACCTCCATGGATTGCTTGGAAACCCGATTTCTTTGGTACTTTATTCCACAAATATTTTTCTTTTCGAAGGGTTTCCATTGTTTTACAACACCAGGGGTTAAGGGGGACTTTTCTTGCACTTCTTGATTTCTCCTTTTTCTTTTCACCACAACCCCAACTTTGGCTTTTGCCTAAGTTGGCTATTCACTAAACCACAAATCAAGAGGATTATAGGTAGTGGGTCAAATAAGGTCTAGGGTTCATCAAGGTTCTTCCAAAGAAAGGTAAGGCTCAAAGGGCACTCAAGAGAGTTTCACACGCTCACGAGTAGGCCACAAAAGAGGTATATGTCAAGTTTGGCTCACACACTTTAAAGTTGCCTAAGATCATTTCAAGAGCACACCTTTCTAAATCAATCAGACTAACAGGGCAAATTCTAGGTTTATTCATGCATGGTTCAAAGTAAGCTCATCACACAAGGCATCGACACTTAAGTCAAACAAGATTACACACTTTCGCTAGTGTGCAACGGTCATGACATGATAATCAATTTGATAAATGGCTAATCACAACGAGATGCAAAGAGTTCACATATTGTCTATGCAACTTCATTTGGCCTCATCGTAGCAGTACATTCATGTTCATTTGATTGTAAGCACTATTTAAGTCATCGATATTGATCGAAGTTGAGACTCAATTCTTTGCAAAGGAACAGCCACATTCAACTCACGAGGGGTGGCTAAAATGTGCCACTGATTCAAAAATTTTGGAAGGATCAAAAACATTTTTCAATTAAAAATAAGAGGAGCCATGAGCTCAAACATCCACAGAAAAGCAATATTTAACACAATTTAAAATAGAATAACCCAAATATATACACAAAACACAACTATCAGCACAAAAGGTGTGCGCCTCACCCCACCACAAATAAAAGCAATTTGTCCTCAAATGCAAATAAAAATATCAAAAGTAAAAAAAATATATAATAGGACAGAGAGGGGGTGAATAAAGGTCTTGTCTATGCAGTCTCTCTCTCTGTTGGGGTCTAAGTGTATGATGGAGCAGTCTGTATATGGGCATCAGTGCCCGGAGTAGTCTCAGACTGAATAGAAATGCAAGATCCGCTAGGAGCTGCTATAGACGTCTCAATCGGCAATGTCTGGATCACCGGCTGCACAACCGTCTCTATAAGATATGGTAAGTCTCTCCATATGCCCTCATCTCTGCTCTCCTGTGTCTCCTTATCATCCATTGATATCAACTCCTCATTGGTCTCTACATCCGACTCTGCATATGTTGCGCCATCCCTCTGCACATCTTCGGTGGTCTCAGGAGCATCCTCATCATCTGCCCTCTTTATTAGTGAAGTGAAGTCAGTAGACTTAAGTTAGTCTACATCCTTCCTCAAACTCACAATCTCGGCTTGTAAAGCTGCCACCTCAAAGGCTTTCCCTTGCCTGCTCTCACAAGCAATGACTCTCACTGTCAGGGCATCAACAACGGTCTGAAGTGGGGTAAGTGCTGCTAGTATGGCCCTGTTGATCATCCATGAGATGGACCTCTCCAGTCGGGTAGCTCTCACATTAGCTGAATAGGCCAATTGCCCCATTTTCAGGATCATGGCCTGAGTGATCCTGGCAGGCTGGGAGGAAAAGGATGTACCTGGAGTATGTGAAGGAGAAGAAGGAGCGGGTATACCTGAAGGCTCCAAAGCCGGAGTAGATGAGGGTGCCTCTGCTGGGAATAAGTCAACATCGACGTCTAGAGAAGTATCTACTGGGGTTTCTCTTCTCCTGTCAACCTCCTCTCGTGTGAACTCGGCCTCTATACACCGGATATCAATGGAAGAAGACGGGGTGACCTCTATATCGCTGGCAGGATCCCGCGGTACTCCGGCACGCCGACATAACTCGTTAATCAGAATAGGAAAAGGCAGAGATGTTTGCGTCTGTTTGGCTCTCATAGCCATCTCCTGTGAAACCAGCAGTCCCAGGTCGATCCGCCTTCTGGCCATGATAGAACCAAGGCAAGCCGCCTTAGAATGACGCAGAATAGACTCGTTTTAGGATGGCATGCTAGTGTTGCTGATGAAACCAAACCAGTATTAGGAGGCGATGTTCATATCCCTCTTCTCAATCGGAGCTCCCGCATCCAACTACCTCGGGGTGATGTCAGAAATCATCGAAGCTAACCAACCCTTCAAATCATCCAGGGACGAAATGATAGGAAAACCCTGGTAGGGCAGTACCAAGTGCAGCGGCCAACCTAGTACAGTATTAATATACTCGATGTGACACTCTACCTCCTTGCATCTAACCATAACAGACTTCACCGGTCGAAACTCACTAGCCTTGTTCTTATTTTTCGGGACCAACTCCCCATAGGCTAAGAATAATTCCCAAACCCAGGAAGGGATGTAAGGGCCCTATGGCCTGGTGAACTGCTCAAACTCATTATACTTGAGCGTGTCAAACACCTAAGCATGCTTACCTTCCAAACCCTCCATATATAGTAACTTTTCTTCTAGAATGGTTCGTAAACCATCGCCTTTCAGTCTGTTCAGCAATTTGGGTGGAGGTGGAGCTACGAAGAGGGCAGGGGCCACTGATGGTGGTGTTGGGGCTGCCACTGATTCGGTAGTCGGAGGAGTTACAGCTGATGTAACTCTAATAGGTGTTGATTGAGGTGTATCCCTGAGCCTATATTGTCGGTTAATCAAGGGTTGTTCATCTTCCGGCTCAGAAAAATATGGCTCAATAGCTGACCCTTTTCTAGCGATATGCTTCTTTCGTTTGCATTTATCTCTCGGTGGGAGATCTTTCTTTCTTTTCTGTGAAAGACGTGATCCTCCTTCATTTATTGTAATTCCCTTTACCTTTTTCTGAGGTGTCTCGTTTAAGTTTGTGCGTACCATATCTGTAAAAGATCAAGAGATTAGGTGAAACTCAACACAAACAAAGAGAATCTTATTGCAGAAGGACTCGCCGATCCAGTCTCGCCGATCCAGTCGGCGAGTCGCTAAATCTCTTTGGCTAGCTTGGTTGAACTCGCCGAAGGAATTAGATTGAAATCTAGGCAAAGTAGCAATGAAAAAGTCTATTTGGAGAGACGCCGACTACTTTCGGCAACGACAAGGTTGTCCGCCAAAAGGTATAGTGAAAGAGGGCAAATGAGGCATGCAAAGGGCGGTTTAAAGTCGTATCGGCGAGTCACCGACAACTTTCGGCGATCACTAATGTGTCCGCCAAAAGATACAGATCTCTCAGCACTATGGACATGAATGAAGGGCGATCTAAGACCAGTAGGCAAACCGCCGAGTCGTTTGGCGAGCACGACCCACCTCGCCGAATGATTCAACGTGCCTAATTTTCAACCCACTTATTAGAATTGACCTTACAAGCCCAGGAAACGAAATCAAAGCATGCATACATGAAATTTACACAAGACACATACTTCCCATCACCCTGGAATACTCAGACTTCTTCCAGTTTTGCCAAATTTGGCTATTTAACTACGATTACCCTTAGGAATGTTGTCACCCATTCCTTCATTGAGCACTTTTCGTTATTTAGCACAAATATGGGTCACTTCTTTTTCGTTATTTAGCACAACCAACCTTACAACGACTACGCAACACCCATTTCAAGTTCATTCAAATCAAAGCACAAACACTAAGGAATTCGACTATTAAAGCATTTCAGGCAAAATTTTGAAATTAACAATAGCATCACAACACCCTATATCTATCAGAGAGGATCAGCACACATCATCCTGATACTATAAATAAAATAGAGTGCATAATTATCAAAAATAAATTTTGAGATTTAGAGACTAACCTTTGATCCTGATCAAATTGCTTTCTGAAACGCTAGGTAGCAAAGAAATCCAAGCCCAAGCACTAGTCACCGACTAAAATACTAATTTAAGGTAAATATCTAAGAAAAAGTACCTTTGGTGTGATTTTGAGGAGTTTGAAACCATGGAAAGTGAGGGATTCAGAATTTTGACTTTTGGCCTGTATATAACCGTTCAGTTCTCGGCCATTCGGCGAAGTTAGTCTTGTCGCCGATCAACTCGGTGACGCACCGAACGCATAATCATCTCACCGAGTTTTACAGGACATCCGTTATTTTGGGATCACAACGGCGGATTAAATCAAAATCACCGATAGGTTCGGCGATTCGCCAACTGGATCCTTGACTCTCCAACTTGCACTTTTCAACATCTTTCTCACTTTAACCTACATAATCAGCACACCATTATTCGAACAGAATAACCTAAAGCAACATCACCTTGGGTTGCCTCCCAAGAAGCGCCTTAGTTAATGCCGTGGCACGATGCAAGTCCTTTCTCATTCTCCGTTATTGGGGTTAGCCCTAGTGTCACTAAGTGACCCCAATATGTCATTTCGGTGGAGATGAAGCACTGCAAAACTCAGGAGTGACCTGATTAGCTAGATTGATCTAGAGTGAGATCCAATCAGTTGATTCAACACTTCAATATTCTCCTTTATTTCTTCTAATACTCGATCTTGATCGGTGATCTTTTGGAGAATGATTTGAAGTGAGTCCTCGACACGATTTTCCCCCTATCTCTAGACTTCCTCCGCTCATGAGGGAGTATATACCTCCCCTTGTTGTTGCATTGGACTTCCACCTCTGAGATTTTGGTGGCCAAGTCATTTAGCTGAGATGCCAGTGCAGCCAGTGTGAGGTCCTTTTGGACTCTTTGGCTCATTTCAACCAAATTTCCACCACTCTGCTCAGCCATGCTCAACTAAATGGACAACTCAACGAAAAACAAAACTAAAAGTAAAGTTAGTGACACTACAACTAAGAAGAATAAAAATCCTATTAATCTAAAAATTCTCAAACAACACCATTCCCCAGCAGCGGCGCCATTTTGATGCTTATCGTGACCAACGACACTAACCTATGGTACGACTGTCTACGATCGTTGATAATATAGAACCCAACCAAGGGTTGGGTTCGTGTCCCAAGGGAGTGGTTTTGAAAATTAATAGAAAAATAACATTTAGTTCTAACTAGTCGTAGCTAAAGACATTAACGATTAAAAACATTGTAAATTAAAAGGGGTGACACAAAGGTGTCAAATATCAAATAGGGGTTTTGTCACAAGGAGTAAAAACAACAAAAATAACAAGAAAATCAAGTATGGGGAAAATTTCTTGAGGTGTGACCTCAATACAAGTTGAGATAAATCCTTGGGTACATGCTTCCGATAGGAAATTTGCAAGATAATAGTGACTAGGCTAAACTTTAGATGGAAATAAGTTCGCTCTCGGGCAACTTACCGCGTTTCAAATGCGTTACTCTCGGACACCATTTGCCGGATGAAGGCCATCCTACGCCTTAACCCACTCACTCTCTCGAGCTGAGTGTTAGGATATGGGACTAGGGCTCACCCTCTCGTGCTGAACCTCATGTCGACCCACTCCTTAGGTCATCAGTCTAGCGGTCTTGGTTTCGCGACCTACCTCTCGGGTAAGCTGAAAAAACATGGATGGTTTTGTATTTGCAACTAAAAACCCATTAAATTAAACCACAACCACTAGGTGAAATCACCATTAAAATACATCTAACCTATCAGCAAGCAAGACCCAACAATAATATCAACACATATTTGCTAAATCACACCCCAAGAATGGGGGTTTTAGCCACACATCAAGAAATAACAAAATACACCTAAAATGATACTAAATTCAAAAGGGTATAAGGAATTAAACCTTGATTTAAGCAAAGAAAAAAGAATGGAGAAGAACCAGTTCCAACTTGGGGAAGATGAAATCCTTCTTTCTTCAGGTCTCCCAAAAAAACCCTCTCCAAACTTGAGAAAAAATATCCAAAAAAGTACTATTCTATTGTGAAAATTAAAATAAAATGTTCGGCTCTCCAAAAAATTAATAACAAGTTTAGTATTTATAGACTTCTGAAAATAGTGTTGGCGGATCTTTCGGCAAGGTTAGTCGGAATCGCCGATTAACTCGGCGATTCAACCTTTGGTGTAGTTCGTCGCCGTCTTGCACTAGCTTTCAACATCATCGTGCTTTGTGTCATTGGGCGACATAGTACTGCTTCGCAGAATTAATCAACAAAATGTCGACTACTCCTGTCATCGCCTTTTTGATCCTGCTCCTTCAAGGCTTCGCGTACTGGAACAAAGGGTGGAGTGCGTCCCTTCAATGAATCGCCAATTGTGCTAGGCGATGCTCAGGCTTCAGCTTCTTCATTCTTTTCAGCCTTTTTGTTCCTTTTTGCGCCTAAGTATCCATGCTTCCACTAAAACTTCAAATACCTGAAACTTAAGAGTTTTCATCAGATATTGAGAAAAAATAAACATTTGATGACACTATTTCTATCAAAATAAAACCCTAAATGAGTCCAATTTGTGGACTCATCAGCATACAATTAGAGTCAAGAATTGGCTTTTTCAAAGAAACACCTCAATCACATTTCCTAAGTCATACAAGCTACTCATTCACACACACCGGACAAGTTCTAGATATCAATTGAAGCAAGAACTAACAATAATTCACCGAACATGGCATCACAACACAAATAAGGATTTATCAAATAGCATACTCATACAACTTGCATTAAGGTACTACTACACAATTAAGTCCATTTATTTTTATTTAGATCCAAAACAGAGAAAACATTCTTGTTTTAAGGTTATCATTCTTTTGCATCTTTCCAATTATGACTACCCATGATGTCTGGCTAACTTTTTCGAACATAGTTTCAAAATACCAAGGTCTATTTTTAAATTCTACTCCTCTATGTGACTAATTTTCCCTTAAGACAGTTGTCATCCATACATCATCGGGAATTGTCACTCCTACGACGACTCTATGACTCAATAAAGTAATAAACTAATCCTATTCAGTTCAAAGGGACTATCCTCAGAAAAAATACTGTAAACAAATGTAGAGGAAACCAAAATAAAAAATTTGACATAAAACTAAACTAAACTAAATCTAGACCCGATAAAACATTTCAAAGATATATACAACAGAGATATAATACCCACCCCACACTAAAAAATTAGCACTATCCCCAGTGTACAATTAAAATAAAGTATACAGATATGAATACTCCCTCAGGCCTCTAGGCCTCGTCTTCGGCATGATAATCATCAAAAACAATTCCTTTCGTGTGAATTCCCCAGCGGCGAATCAACATCAACATCATCCTCCTCATCCCTCTCTTCATCCATTGTGGCCTCATCATCATCTAGAGGCTCCTGAAAAGCGGGACTAGTCCTGCATAGAAAAGGTGCACTGTCCATCAATGGGTAGCGATCCACTAGGGTCTCCATCTCCTAATCCGTGACCGGGCGGTCCCCAATCCTAAGCTGCAATTCTTCCATACCAAACATCCTAGCTATCATGCTGTCATCTCGAGCCTATCGCTCTTGGGATGACAAGACAGGTCTATGGGATGTGTCTAATGCCTTGGTCCGAGTCACATCTACTATTTTACCAGTTAAGTCGGGGTGGAAAGGAACAGTCAGGCCAATCGCTTATTCCTCAATTCCCTCATCCCTCAGAAAATGGGTTATCATCCCCCTATAGCAAAATCTCAACCTCAGATTGTTTCTGAACATCATCATTTTTTGTCTCAAAAGTTCCCCAACATTAATGGGCATACCCTTCATCAACATATACACCATCACTACCCTATCCTCCGTCAAATTCGAAAGATGTTTGGCTGGCAACAATACACTACATACAATTTTCAACCACACATGCGCAACTTGATTAAAATTAGCAAAATGGAGGGTAGAATGGCTCCCAGTATCCTTGCTCCTATCCCACCTAGCAGTCGATTCCACCCCATACAATGTATGACGTATATCTCTATAAGGGGTTTATCTTTTAACTTATCAAGCTTGTCAGTATCACAGTTCGTGTTACCTATCAACTCATTCAGTGTTTGCGCAGTAAACTTCACATCCATACCCCGATTTGGCACAGATTTATTAGACCTAGTCTCAGTGAGCCAGTTGGCATAGTTCTTCCGAACCAACGATAAGTTCAATCCCCCAAATTTTCAAATATAAACTATAGCCCCACAGTATTTACAGTATTGTAAATTATGGGAAATTGGAATTGCAATCGTACCTCATTTAGATACTCATCCCGCATGTACTTAGTTTCTTTTTTGCATTTAAACCACTCCTGCCCATATATTTCCACAACATTCTTCCCATATTTCTGAACTAGTTCTCGGCCACTAGAAGACCCAGAAGCTTCACCTTTCCTATTCCGCTTCTAACACGCTCCCCTTGCAACATTCTTTATTTTGTGTGCTATTGGTACCTACTTTGACTAAAAAAATGGAGAAAAGAAAAAATATAGAAGGGAAGATGGGTGGGGTCGGGTGGCAGTGTGGGTTGGAGAATGGGGAAGAAAAAATATTTGGTTTAGAGAGAGAAGAGAGTAGTAAGAAAGAGTTGGAAGATTAATACTTGAGGGAAGGGAAAGAAGGATGATGGAGTGTTGGTTTTTTATAGGGAGATTGGGGAAGAAGGAGGGTTTAGGAAGTTGGAAGTTTTAAGGTTTAGTGGGGTTTTAATAGAGGAATTTGGAGAGGAAGGGAAGAAGAAGAAAAATAGTTGAGAGAGTTTAGGGGCTGGGGCTATTGAATTTTAGGAGTGGGGGGAATGAATTAAGGATTTGGGATTTAAGAGGGGTTAGGTTGGGTTGGACCTGGTCAAAACCTGATTTTGGAGAAAACTGGACTGGGGTGCAATAGAGGTGCGATGTGCCAGTGCTGCGCCACTTAAGGCGCTCTGAAATTGCACTCCTGGCAAGGCGCCCCATACAATGTGCCACGACAACTTCTCTGAAATTTACTTCCTAGCACGGCGCGCCAATCGGTACGCCCAAATTTTATTTATTTTTTAACTTTTTCACTATTATAAACTAAGTTACAAATAATGAAACTCCTATCTAGCTAAAACTAATAAATAAAAATACTTCCTAGATTCTAAGAATTAAAACTACGGTAAACCACAAATTGCAAAATTGAAAACAAACTACTTATCTAATACATATTGTTCACGGGTTGCCTCCCGTGTAACACTTGATTTAATGTTGCGGCATGAATTAGCTTGCATCATTCATCATTTAGCTCAAGAACCTCCCGATCAGGATCTGAATCTACACCAAAGTAGTGTTTCACCCTTTGCCCCTTTACCAAGAACGTAGGGCCAGTTTCACCTTTAAGTTCAACAGTCTCATGTTGTGTCATTCTCACCACTTCGAAAGGACCACTCCATTTAGACCTTAGTTTTCTGGGGAATAACCTCAATCTAGAGTTAAAGAGTAGTACATTTTCTCCCAGAGTGAAAGTACGAGGAACTATGTGCTTTCATGCCACCTTTTCATCTTTTCTTTATAGAGCTTGGCATTCTCATATGCATGGAGCCTAAACTCCAAAAGTTCATGTATTTGATTCACTCTCTTCCTATCGGCTAGCTCGAGGTCAAGATTTAACCTCTTAATCGCCCAATAAGCTTGGTCTTCTAATTCCACCTAGAGATGACATGATTTGCCAAACATTATGTGATAGGGAGAAGTCCCTATGGGTGTCTTATAAGTAGTCCTATATTCCCACAACGCATCATCTAACTTCTAAGACTAATCCTTCCTTTGTGCAATCACCGTTAATTTCTTCAAAATTTGCTTCACCTCTCTATTCGAAACATCCACTTGGCCACTCGTTTGAGGATGGTAAGCTGTAGCAACCTTATGACGAATACCATACTTAGCAAGAAGATTTTTCACTAGATGGTTAATGAAATGATTACCTCCATCACTTATGATTTCCCTTGGAGTGCCAAAGCGAGTGAAAATATGCTTCTTGATGAACTTCATCACAACCCTTTAATCATTCGAAGAAACAAGAACAGCCTCAACTCATTTACTCACATAATCAATAACCACAAGGATGTATTGGTGTCCACTAGATGGTGGGAAGGGACCCATAAAGTCAATACCCACACATAAAAAATTTCCACCTCCAAAATGTTACTTAGCGGCATCTCATGTCTTTTTGAAATAGTACCCAACCTTTGGAATTTATCACAACCCTTCACAAAAGAAAGATAATCATTAAATAACAAGGGCCAAAAGAAACTAAAATGTAGTACCTTATGCGTCGTAGGCTCTCCTCCATGGTGTCCTCCATATGGGCCAGCATGACAACTTTCGAGCATTTTTCAAACTTCATACTCCGAAATGCATCTTCTTACCACCGAATCACTCTTGGTTTAGCATCCTTCTTGTTTAATAGGTACCTTATAGCTGCATGGTCACTAAAAACAATCACCTTACTACCTACCATATATGATCTGAACTTGTCGAAGGCGAACACTAAAGCTAGAATATCCTTCTCAGTCACTATGTAATTAGCTTGTGCAGAATCCAGAGTCTTTCTTGCATAATAGATCAAGTGGAACAACTTATCTTTTCTTTGTCCCAACACTTCACCCACTGCTATGTCGCTTGCATGACATATGAGTTCAAATGGTAATTCCCAATTAGGAGCAATTAAGATGGGAGCCTCAATCAAGTTCCTCTTTACTATCTAAAAAGCTTTCAAGCACATCTCATCAAAATCAAATTTCACCTCCTTCTCCAAAAGATTGCACATAGGTCTTTCAATCTTAGGTAAATCCTTGATGAATCTCTCGTAAAAACCTTCATGACCAAGGAAACTTGTACCCCTTTTACAGAAATGGGAGGGGGCAATTTTTCAAAAACTTCTACCTTGGCTTTGTCAACCTCTAATACCGACTTTGACACCTTATGACCCAACACTATCCATCTCTAACCAAAAAATGTCACTTTTCCCAATTTTGCACTAAGATAGTGTCCTCACACCTAGAATTACTTTATCTAGATTTCGAAGACATAACTTAAAAGACTTCCCGAAGACGGAGAAATCCTCCATGAACACCACTACAAAGTCTTCCACCATATCATGAAAAATGGTCATCATACACCTTTGAAAAGTTGTTGGTGCATTGCAAAGTCCGAATGGCATGCGTTTGAAAGCATAGATACCATAAGGACAAGTGAACGTGGTCTTTTCGTGATCCTCAGGTGCAATAAAAATCTGGTTGTTTCCGGAATACCCATCTAAGAAACAATAGTACTCCTTCCCTTCTAGTCGGTCAAGCATCTGATCAATGAAGGGAATGGGGTAGTGAACTTTCTGGGTGGCGTTATTTAGTTTTCGGTAATCCATACAAATTCTCCATCTGGTCACTGTTCTAGTAGGAATCAACTCATTTTTCTCGTTCCTTACCACTGTCATACCTCCTTTCTTGGGAACACACTGCACATGACTTACTCACTTAGTATCAGAGATCGGGCACACAATTCCAGCATCTAGCCACTTTATTTTTCCTCGCCACTTCTTTTATCAAAGGATTTAGCCTACATCGATGTTGTGCACTTGGTTTGTGATTCTTTTCCATGTTGATTATGTGCATACATAATGCCGTACTTATCCCATGAATATCAGCCATCTTCCATCCAATAGCTTTCTTTCTCCACTTTAAGACCCTCAATGTTGCATCAACCTGTATTTCAGAAAAATCTGTAGAAAGTATTACAGGTAAAGTTTCATTAGTACCCAAATACGCATACCTTAGGTGAGCAGGCAAAGTTTTCAATTCCAACTTAGGAGCTTATTCGATTGAGGGTTTGGGTGGAGGCCCTAACTCATGATATAATGGCTCGACTCTACGCTTGTGACTATCCACGAATGTGAGATTCAAACATGTCTTTATCTCTTGAGCTTCAGTATCTCCATCTACCTCATGGCCCACTAACACTCTTTCTAAGGGATCTTCAGGCATAACTAAATGCGATTCTACTATGTGATCTACAACCGTAATAGAAGACAACTCTTCATAGATAGAAGGCAATTTTAAGGCATGGTAGACATCAAACACTTCAACCTTATCATGAGCCCTCATAGTTAATTTCACTGCTGCTACATCAATCAATCCCCTCCCCGTGGCCAAGAACGGACGTCCCAAAATGAATGGAACTTTATAATCGGGTTCAAAGTCTAAGACCATAAAATCCACCGGAAAATCAAGGAACCTACTTGTACTAACACATCTTCTACTAACCTCTCTGGCCTAGCAACGGACCTATCAGTGAGTTTGAGATAGACAGCTGTTCGTTTTGGACTACCCAACCCAAGCTTTCTATAAAATCATAAGGGCATAAGATTAATATTAGCACTCAAATCACCCAGCCCCTGGGCATGAACAGTTTGCTCAATACTAATCTACACAGTAAAACTACCTAAATATTTTTACTTTTTGGGTAGTCTATTTTGAATTCTAGAGTTGCACTCCTCAGTAAGTGCTACAGTTTCATTCTCCGTGAGCCTCCTCTTGTTAGCCACTATCTCCTTCACGTATTTAGTATACTTCGGGATACCCTGCAAAATGTCAACCAAAGCCAGGGTAATGTGAACTTGTTTAAGGAGAGAGAGAAACTTAACGAAGCATTTTTCTTCATTCTTCTTTCTGAGCCTTTGTGGAAACAGAGGGGGTAGTTTCTTTTGAGAAATGGGCATCTCAACATTGGAGTTCTTTACTACCTCTTCCACTTTCTTTTCTTTATTACCTGCCTCAGTATCTCTATTATATGGAGCTAGTTCCTCTAGTTGTAACCCACTTATAGTACCTACCGCATTCAGTTTCTTAGGGTTAGGTTCAGTATCACCGGGCAGCCCACCTTGGGGATGCAAGTTTAGAGAATTAGTTACTTCTGCAACTTGTTTCTCTAAACTCATTCGGGACACTTGGATGTTTCAGATCTTCTCATCCTGCTTATCTGTCCTAGCATTTATCTTTGTCCCTAGTTCAACCATGAGCTTTTGGAGTAACTCCTAATTATTCATCCCCCTTTCGGTGCACTAGGATTTGAGCCTTGGTTAGGATTTTGGTATTGTTGCCTAGCCCCTTGAGAACGGTATTGGTTAGCCCTTGCGCTTGTTTTTGGTTCCCACCCCATGAGAATTTATGAAGGTTCTTCCAACTAGAGTTATATATATTACAATAGTTTTTCTGACCTCCACCTATTTGCGCATTACCCACATAGTTTGGAAAATCTAGGTTTGCTTCACATAGTTTGGAAAATCTAGGTTTGCTTCACATTGTTCGGTTTAATGAGCTCTACTACCACATACCCCACACCAATTCGCTACCTGTTGTAGCATGTTAACCGGTTTTTGGTTTTTGGACAATTTTTTCAAATGCTTGGTTATATTATGTTGTATCGCATCTAGTTTGGCATTTATGGCAGTGGCTTGATCTACATCTAAGATTCATGTTGCCCCTTGGGTTGTGGTTCGAGGTATTTCCCCCTCATACCCTGGGTTTCCTTCTGAGAGTCTATCGAGTAAGTCGAATAACTCTTCATAGGTTTTTTCTAGGGCTTGTCCACCTGCTGCACTATTAAGAAGTACACGTGCATTATAATCTAAACCCTCAAAGAATGCGTGAGCAAGTACCTCATTAGTTTGCATGTGGTGTGGGAAAGCATTCGACATTTGTTTAAAATGAGTGTATGCTTGGTATATATCCTCTCTATGGTTTTGCTTAAATCTTAAGATCTCACTGTTCAACTGTGCGGTTTTCTTGGAAGGAAAGAATCGACTCAAGAACTTCTTTGTTAGATAATCTTATGTAGTGATGTATTTTGGTGGCTCAAGTTCTAACCACTGTCAGGAGGCTCCTAACAACGAATATGGGAACAACGTCAGCCTCACATAGTCCGATGAGACTCCATTTGGGATGTATGTATCACTAATCTCTATAAAGTTCCTAAGGTGGTTTTGGGGATCATTGTGGGGGAGACCGATAAATTGTCCATTAGAATAGAGGAGTTATACCATGTCCTATTTTAGTTCTAATCTACCCCCTGGTGGTGGTTTCTTTAAACTAGATGCCACATTGGCTGTGCGAGGGAATGCCACGTCACGAACTAGTCTTGCTGGTATGAATGGAGGTACCTCTTGGTTATTCAAGTTTTCTTGGTTTTTCACGTTGTCTTGGTTATTATCCTCATTGTTTTTCGGAAGACCTAACCCCAATTCTCCTTGACGTCCTAGATAAGCAATTTTCTTCGTCTGCATAAAGCTCTTTCGGGTTCGTTGTCTGGTTCGACAGATTCTCCTTTTTAAGCTAGACTTGAGAGTCAAATGCCTGCAATAAACACGCGAAGATCAAGTAATTAACACCTGAATATTCTAATTGTAGACTTAATAAAATTTAATATTAATCAATTTCTAAGTCCTCGGCAGAGGCGCCAAAAACTTGTTGCTCCCTAATATATACGCAAGTATACGTGGTCTCTCAAGTAATATAGATTATTAAAGAAACCATTTATCATTTCCAAGGGACTTATTATCAATTTATATTTAACACACAATTCTACAAATAAAATAAAAGTAACCATTAAAAGAGATGTTGATGATTTTTTCACTAAAATTCATAATTATGCAGTAAATTAAAAGTAACTAATTGCGAACGACATTAAGATGATGTTATAGCGAATAAAGGACAATTCCAAGGCTGCAGCATGCAATGAATCTCATGTATCATATTTTTTGCTTAGAAATAATTTTAGTTGTCAAGTTACTAGTTTACGGGGTAATTGTATGAGTCGGGTCTCTCGACCTCTTGTCGCCTATAACCAAGCAAGTTGTTCATTCGGGCGTCACTCCTAAACACAAATCACCTCAACTTAATGGATGATCGAGCTCTCTATATTCTCTGGTCTATCTACCCTCTCCTCTCTCGATTTTAAGAATAGACATTAGATTTATCTTATGGTGATCAAGCATAAAATAATAAAACAAGAATATAGAAGTAACTTGTAATGACAACCAAGAATAAATTCATAGACCTTAAATATTCAACATTCGATTCGTAGCTACAGCCCAAAACAAGGGCGTTTAGCCACTCATACTATTAGAAAACCACAAAATACAACTATTCATGCGATTTCCGGAAAAAAGAAGATCGAGGAGATTGAAACCTATTACAAACAATGAAACTTGCTCTTGCACACCAAAAAAATGTCAAACTCCCTACAATATAGCCCTAATGGTCTATTTATAGAAGTTAGAAAAAATAGCATCGAATTCTAAATCAACAAGGATTCTTATAAAATAAGATTTTCGCTGAAAAGTAAGAATAAGGGTGGGGTGTCGCGCCTACCAGTGCGCCATGCACTGTCTTTTGAAATTTGGCTTGTGGCACGTCACCTCTCTCAGAGCGCCAGGCAACCTTCTCTGAATTCCAAGGCCTGGCGCGTCGCGCCTCTCAAAGCCCTATGCAGCCTTCTCTGATGTTTCACCAGTGGCGCACCGCGCCAACTAGTGCGCTAGCCATGGGTGATTCCTACCTTTGCCGATTTTAACATTTCTTTGCTCCTTCTTTCTCCGTATTAATTCCAATTCCCTCATGATTTCCTGAAACAACTAATCATTTGTTTTAGACTAAATATTATTCATTAATTCAATCAAATTCATGGGCAACTATTGAAAACTTGGGAATATAAATACGTCTAAGATCAATGCTCCTCATATCAGCCACCATCTCCGGAGCATAGCGGGATAGCTGAGTGAACATAAGGTTGTTCTCTTGCACACTCATAGACTCCTGCTTCAGATTGAGAAATTCTCTTACCTTTGCTTGTCTTTCACATCAGTCACAAAAAATGATTCTGAACCATTATGAACAATAACACCCCCCTCACTTGAATCAACCAATCGAATATTCGATCGGGCCAATCTATGAACATCACAAACCAACTCCTTGTTACCTTTCTTAAAATGAGAAATGATGCCCATTGATAGTCAACTAAGAGAATCTGCCACCACATTTGCCTTACTAGGGTAATAGAGGATACTCATATCGTAATCCTTTAGCTACTCAAGCCACCTCATTTGGCGAAGATTTAGATCCTTTTTCTTGAACACATATTGCAAACATTTGTGTTCTATAAAAAGATCAACATGATTACCATAAAAATAATGCCTCCAAATCTTTAAGACAAAAACAAATGCCTCTAGTTCCAAATAATGGATGGGATAGTTCTTTTCATGAATTTTAAGTTGCCTTGAAGCATAAGCAATATCCTTATCATTTTCCATAAAAACACACACTCGTCCAATCATTTAAGCATCACAATAAACAACAAACCCGTCGGAGCCTTCCAATAAAGCCAACACCAGAGCAGAGGTAAGTCTATCTTTTAATTCTTTTAAACTCTTGTCACACGGTTCCGACCATAAGAACTTTTCTTTCTTTTGGTTCAATGCAGTCAATGGGGAAGCAATCGAAGAAAACCTTCTCACAAACATTCTATAACAATCAGTCAAAACCAATAAACTTCTACTATTCGAAGGGGTAGAGCTCTAGGCCAACTCTTCACCGCATTTGTCTTCTTAGAATATACCTCAATATCCTTACCGAAATCAATGTGACCAAGAAAAGCTACAGACCTCAACAAAAATTCACATTTACTATCTTTGTAAATAGATGTTGGTCCTTGAAGACTTGCAACACAATCCTGAAATCATCGACATGCTCATCCTCACACCTTGAGTAAATAAAGATGCTATCTATAAATAGAATCGAAAACATGTCTATATACTGTCTAAACACTCTATATCTCAAGTCCATTGATACGGCCGGATCATTAGTCAAACCAAACGACATTACCAAAAACTCATAATGACCATACCAAGTTTGAAAATTTGTATTTGAAATGAGATATTTAGCAATGAAATTATTAGGTGCCACACATAATTCGTCACTAAATAGTCGCTTTTTATGACAAAACATATATTTCGTGTTTAAAAGCATGAGCAACATACTTTTAGTGAAGAAATATACAATTTCGTAGAAAATTTTGTCCTCTAAAGATTTCCATAAAAAAATAATTTGGTGCCATATATTAAGTATCATTAGTGACAGAATTTAAGTTATCAGTAATACATTATTTTGTCACTAATAATATATCCAATTTGTGAAAGTATTAATCGACTTAAAATTTGTAACATATTTGGGCACAAAATATTTTGTCACAAAAAAGTAATTTTTTGCAATAGCTACAAATTATAATTCATAGCTAAATATTTTAAGTTTCAGCTACATAATAGAGCTCATAGTTAAATGTTTAAGTTTTAGCTAGAAATAGAGTTCATCGTTAAATGTTATAATATTTAACTACAAACTCTAATTTGTCACTTTTACAATAATTTCTTTTTTATGATGAATCTTTTCGTCTCTAAAATTATAACTATTCTAACAAAAATGACAGTTTGTCATGAATTGAATAAATTATTAGTGACAAAATAATGTGTCACTAAAAGCTTAAAATTTTCCACTATGATATATAATAAATGATGCCAAATTATATTTTGATTGAAGACTTTAGAGAACAAAAAATTGCTACAAAATTTTATGTTTCGTCACAAAAAGTATTTTGCTCATTCATTTGAACAATAATGTAATTTTTGTCACGGAAAGTGAAGAATTTTGTGTCGTGCCAATAAATTTTATTTGTAGCTAAATATCCCCATTATTGTAGTATGTATTGTTGTAATATAACATTTGATAGTACTCGGATTAAAATCGAGGGATAATCATCTTTTTTGTAAAAATCAATGAAGTCCCAAATTTAAAATATATATATATATCCCGATGAGTTGGTGATGATGATTTCCCCTACTACTATACCATGGTACATTGATTATGCAAATTTTACCATGTGTGGATGGATGCTTGAGGGGCTGAACAACTACCAAAAGAAGAATTTATTATTTGATGTTAAAAAGTATGTGTGGGAAGAACCTTACCTTTTCAAAGAGTGTGTTGATCCTGTTATTCGATGGTATGATCCTGAAATAGAAGCACGTGCAATTCTTGAGGCTTACCACGCTTCACCCATAGTTGGCATCATGGAGGAATTCGTACAACCTCTAAGGTCTAGCAATTCGGTTATTACTTCCCTACGGTGTAATGCAATGCTCATTCCTTTTCCAAGATTTATGTGCAGTACCAGATGTAAGGGAGTATTTCTACAAGACATGAATTGCCTCTTTCACAGATTCTTGAAGCAAAGCTATTCGATGTCTATGGAATTGATTTTATGGTCCCTTTTTCTAACAAACTTGATAATGCGCGTTGGGCCTACAAAACAGATATAAGACACCCATTGGCATGTCTCCTTACCATCTACTGTTTGAGAAGTCTTGCCACTTACTTATCGAATTGGAGCACAAAGCCTTATGGGCGTTAAAGAAGGTGAACTTAAAATGGGAAATGGCCTTAAAAAAATGTGTTGATCAGCTGCTTCAGTTAGATGAATTTCGGTTGAAGGCTTATGAGAGCTCCACACTCTATAAGAAGAAAGTTAAACGTTGGCACGATGCCAAGATCCTACACTAGGATTTTGAGGTTGGTGAGCTTTTTCTCCTTTTAGATTCAAGGCTGAAACTTTTCTCGAGTAAGCTAAATTTGAAGTGGACTGGTCCATATACGGAAACTAAGGTGGTTGGGAATGAAGCAATTGAAATTGAAGAGATCAAGGGTGTCAAATTAAAAGTTCACGACTAAAGGTTGAAACTCTTTTCCGGGGAAGGTCGTGATGTGAGAGTTATTGAAGTGGTGTACTTTGATGATGTGTGACAAGCATGTCCACATCGTGTTTTGACGTTAAATCAAGCTCTTCTTATGAGGCAACAAAAGTATTAGTAGTTTTCAATAATGTGTGTGTAACTTGTGTACGATGGAAAGAAAATAGGTTATATGTATCTTAACTCGGTGATTAACTGAAGTCGCTAAACGAGCTCCAAGGAGTTCGCCCCTTAGGAAGCTTAACTTTGTGGAAATACTGTCATATTTTGTGATGTACACCAAAAACTCGGTGATCCATTGATTTTTTTAGGCGAACCCGACTGAATTCGCCCAATGGGCTGCACGACTTAATGGTGTACTGTCAACTTCAATGACGAGCATAATATTTCGGCAATTCACCTATTTGAGTTGGCATTCAATCTTCAACTCGCCGAGTTGGAAAATGAGTTCCCATGTGTTACAGGTGCGGTCGGCGATCCCCCCAGTTCGGCTATCCGCCGACCTGGTCGATGATGTTGGGCCATCTGTCGCCCTCTTAAGCAAATGTGATAGTCTTTCATGCACCATGGAGTCAGTCAATCTAAGCATATTTATTTCCTTTATTTGCATTGAGGATACCGCATCTATGTTTTGGTGGGGTGTGAGGCATCTATGATGCCTACCTTGTGCTATGTAGCACTTTTGTTTCTCTATCATTTACCCCTTAAGTTTTGAAGTTTGGGAAATGCTTGAGTTTTTATTGAAAATGTTCGATAATCAATTATGTTTTATATCGATGTCTTGGATAGTATTCATGATGAGAATTGTGTTTAGTATTGGTATTGCAAGAAGAATTCAATATGGCTATACTTTTGACTGATCTCTTTGAATCTGTGTTGACTAGCTGCGTTTTGATGTGAGCCTTGCAATGCACATCACATGTAAGCTTTTTGTCTTGTTGGCCTATGCTAAATAATTGTGTTTGAAGTGCCTTATGTTGTGAAGTTTTTCTGGAAATCGTGCTTGTTGAATCCTAGAATTTGCCTTGTTAGTCCAATTTTCTAGATTTGGTCAATGCAAGAAATGATCTTGGGCACATATTTTGAGATAAAACCCAAATGTCCATACCTTTCTGTGACTATCTTATGAGGGTGTGCAACCATCCTATACCATTTTTTGACAACCTTGTGAGAAGAATGGAAAACTTGAGAAAAGGTGAAGAAGATTGCAACATTGCTTTGAAAAGGAGAATTCAGTAAGACAAATTGACCATACCTTAACCCTAAACCCCATTACAAGCCTAAAAACCTTTAGATCTTGCATGAACTAGGTTGTATAATGATAGGAAGATATGGGCAAACCTATGTGATGAAGCATGCATGTATGCCTATTTTGGTGAGTGAGAGTTGTATTGATTCCTAACTTTTATATGGACTTACTTTGTTAGAGCATGAAATCGTTCTTTATGTGAGGGTACTTAAATGCATTTGTTGAAATGTGTTTTTTTTTACTAGAGAAGAAGCTATACTGACATTGAGCTTAGTTTGATATCGGCTAGTAATCATTTCAAGTTTTCTGATCATGATTGAGTGTTGCATTTGATTGAGAGTAGTTTTGTAGTGTCACTTGAATGTTAGCTGTCATTGAGAATTGTGGTAGACATTCATGTTGAACTAATTGTGTTCTTGATTTACTTGAGGAAAAACAAAAGTTTAAGTTAGAGGTGTTGCTTAATGGTAAATTTACACTCATTTGAGGCCTATTTAGTTCAACAACTAGTGTCCTGAATGCCTAATTATGTCTTATTATGATGATATTTTAATTATTTGTAGCTACGAAGGCCAAAGGGTAATCGATGATGAACACTTGAAAGGAGTACCAAAAATATTGAAAATTAATGATAACTCTGAAGCTGAAACTCGCCAAAATAAAAAGGGAGAGATTATGTAAATTTTATATATGTAGTGAGAGCATTCCAAATTTATTTTTGAGGAAACAATAAATAGTAAATTAGAGAGAGAATATGTAAATTTTATACATTCCAACTTTTTAGACTTGAAAAGAGAGCTTTTCTCCATCCCCCTTAGTCTTTTAGGGTTTTCATTATCTTTATAATCAACATTAGAAGGTTAAATTCAAAGTGAGTCTTGAAGATTCATGTTCATTATCTGAAAATTAAAGGCTCAAATTAACTTTAGGTATAATTTCTTTCCATTTTATCATCTGTGGCTAAAACCCTAAAGGTCTAGGGGTGTGATTATGGGGTTTAGTGTTGATGTCTTTTAGTAGGTTTGGTCTCGTGCTTTGTTTTATTGTTATTTAGTCTAGGATTTGAACTGTTTAGCATGAAGTTAATTGATGGGTTAAGGTGTCAAACTTAACCCTATGTTAGATCATCGATTGATGCTCGAAAGGGATTAATAGAAGTGGTTGAATAGTTTGAAACTAGAAATGTGGATTTGGTTTCTCTATTTTCACTTGAAAAAGAATTTGTAGACTTATATTTGTTGCGAAATCTGCTCGACAGAGAGGTTATTGTAAAGGAATGGGCTAATGTGTAACTTGCATAATTGAGATCGAAAGGAGATTTTTTGATATGATACTTTGAGACTGAAGGATGATTAGTATAGTAATGATGACCTTGCTTATCCATGATTATTTAGTAGTTTTTGAGCAAGCACCTTAACCCCTTTTTGAAGCCAATGTTAACCCCCCACACTCTTAGATTGTTTCTTTAACTATATATCCTTGTTATTGTTAGTTTCGTGGTAATTATCTGTCACGATCCGAGCCTACACCCTGGACATGGCTGACACTCGAGAACTATTTCTAATCCCCAAGCGAACCCTCATCTTGGCTAACTACAAGCGGAAGACTAACTTAAGCATATAAAGCTTAAAACTGAATAAAATTCATTGAACTCAATTACAAAACATTAACTCAAATGAATAACTCTAAACAAAAATAATATATTTAACTCGCCATAAAATAGACAACTCAAGTCTTTAAAACATTTACCAAAATAAATGTATAGACTTCTGAAACTCTACTGTATATCTATGAAGCCTCTAATTGACAAAGATGGATGTTGGGAAAAGACCCATGACATCCTAACAATTGATATAACTGAAAGTACAAATGGAACCCTCTGGAATTAAGGAGGCTCACCATAGCTAACTCAACTGAATGTGGTATCAACGAAACGCCTCTTGATGATCTTGAGTACCTATATCTGCATCACGAAATGATGTAGGACAAATGGCTCAGTACATGGAATGTACGAGCAAGTAAGGGGAATTCTAATGCATAACATAAGATTGAGCTTGTGGAATAGAAACATACTTACCTCTTCTTAACTCTCTCAACTCAAAGAAACATAGTTCAACTCAACTTAGAGAAAATAGGGCTCAACTCAATGATAAGATATTCAACTCAGTGAAATAAGGTTCAACTCAACAATAAGATATTCAACTCATTGAAATAAGGCACAACTCAATTATAAGATACTCGACTTTGGGTACTAAACTCTGGATACTCAACTTCTACATACTCAACTTTGGATACTCAACTCAATATAAAGCAACAATACAAATGCAATATATATAAAGCTTTTAAAACAATAGAAAGCAACTCAATGTATTGAAAAATTCAATAGTAACTCAGTTTGTATGCAAGGATACAATATAAATTTTGTTTGTATATGAAAATATAAAGTAAACTTTGTGCATATAAGAATACAAAATATCTATGTGGGAATTTCTCTAACTGACAACCATCACTATGAGATAAGTGATTATACAACGTTTTGCCTCACGCTGCCAGGGTCGTCCTATACCTTGCTGGGGGTATAGAACCTAACTACTAAGTGGATCCACTAGTATATGCTAAAAAGCACTAAGCAATCATCTAAAAAGTATGACTCTTTTCTACCCATGCTGGCTACACGGTTTATGGAGACTTTGAATTATCTGAACTCAAATGCGTCCCCTAATCGGTGCTCAATACTACTCCCAAAATGTAACTAGATCATATGTTTAAAAACATAACTTTTTCTGTGTTTTGTGATAACTACTCAAAAATCTATCTCTTAAAAGAAATGGTACTGAAACTTCTCAAAACACTATTGCAAATCTCAGTTCCCTCTTATCTTAAATGTGAAAAGATTTACTCTTGGGAATACTTAATTCCCATTTATCATTTTAAAGAAAATGAACTCAACTCTGCTTTTTCTCAAAACATTTCAAAATCATATTATAATATGATCATTGATGACTTGGGAAGTCATACTGCATAAATATTAATGGCATATCTAGATACCATACTTCTCATACATTGATGGCATACTCGATTGTCATACTAATCATGTTTTAGAAAACTCTTTTATCAAAACTCATCTTTACTTTCTCAAAACTCAGTTTAAGAACTGAAGTGTTGACTTTAAAAAGCTTTTTAAGATTTATAACTCAAATCACAGGGTTCATGTGGAATTATGAACATGAACGACTCAACTTAGGGATCTTAATAGAAATAAAGAACCTCAGTACTCAAAAATCAAGATTCATTGATACTACTCATCTCTAGACTGCTCGACTCATAGGGTTCATGTGGAATTATGGGCATGAACAATTCGACTCAAGGATTCACGGATAACATGTAGTAATCCCACGATCAGAAATATAATCTAAAAGGATTAGGAACTCAATACTCAAGACTTAGAACTTGAAGATACTACTCCTCTCAAAGGTATTCAACTGATGGAGTTCATGTAGAAGTTATGGGCATGAACAACTCAACTCAAGGGTCAAAATATCAATAAGGAACTCATGTATACGACTCTTCCCATTATCATATGCCACGACCCAAACCATCGTGATTGGCACCCACACTAACCCTCATGTGGGAGAACCATTACTACAACCCAACTAACCATAAAACTACACTACTAAATCAAACTAAGGCATTTAAAGTTACGGAAGCAGGTTTAAATGCTAAGGAAAAGAAATAGAGTTCCCATAAACTCCAAAAGTCTAACAAATGATGTGGAAATAACGCCCAGAAACAGAAAGTCAATGTACCAAAACTCTAACAAGATCCATAAGTCTAAATAAGAGGGGGTACACCCTATACTAAACATAAGAAATCTAAACACCAGTCTAAATCCGAAATGTGGACATCAACAGGAAGATTACTCAAGGTAGCCCGGAAGAACTAGATCACCCTTGAATTTGAGACGATCACTAATCTTCTAAACGATGTATGTCCATAGCCGCCTAAAGATGCCCTGTACTCAACAAAGAAAGAGCAAGTGCAGTATCAGTAGAAAACCACAGTGTACTGGTAGGATCACACGACTATCCCAGTAAGTGCAACATATATAAGTCATTACAACATAATAATAACATGCATACACCAAACATATACAACATCAACATCATTTACGAACAATGTACAATTTCACAATTCTCAATTATACAATTATGTCAAGTCAATGGTCCTCTCATGGAACCCAAACCCAAACTGTTAGTGTACCGTATCGTGGTACCCGATCCAATGTTTATGCTGGAACGTGGCAACTTATCCCATGATTATGTCGAAACGTAGCAACCAATCCCAGTTAGTGTATAGGAACTCAACACTCGATCCATTCAACAAGCCACAATCACAATCACAAGTATATTCTCGAAATAATACAATCAAGTTATGATTCATGGAATTCATCATTCATCTATCCTCATTTACAATTAGTGTGACCAATAATGCAATATTCCCATACATACATGTATTATATTGAATCAAGAGCAAACATATCACACAACATGAAATAACAACCATCACCTACCTCGAAACAAGCTTGAATCCCCTAAGAAACTTGATTCTTCCTTTTTCGAATTTGTACCCCTTGTTCTTAGTCTATAAACAATCACAATAATGCGAGGATCAATAAACAACACCTATTTACCCGGATTATAACAATAATATCAATCATAGGCCAAACCCTTGATCCCCATACCCAGATTAGGACTTTCTCCACCATAATTTCCAGATCAAAACACTCTTCCATCGATAATTACCCACTAGTTACGTTCTACGAATCAAAAAATAGATTCGGGGAGTGAAAACCTTACCTTTACCCTCAAGAATAGTGGAAAACTGTGAAGAAAACACATGGGGTCATTTCCTAGCTATCAAAGTTGAAAAGTGAAGAATAAAACGTTTTTGGGGTTTATTTTCGACTTAATTTGCGACTGGCCCGCTATGGCGGCACCCATTCCGCCACAGTGGCCCCGCCTTGGCGGGAATATTCCCGCCTTAGTGGCTTGCACGGAAACAGAGAGGTAAATAAAGAATTCCAAGACCACTTTTTCACAACAAACCTTCAACCGATAACACTCAAAAACTACTTGTTCACGCTAAGATCAGTTTGGGGAGTTCTACTCGCCCAAATTCAATTCCGTGAAGTAATACGGGTTCCTTAACGTCTTAGCTATCTACTCATGTGATCAGAATCATAATTAGATCACCCATTTGTTACCAGATTTCCCTAGATCTTACTGACTCTGATTTCGTCCAAATCTAGACTAGGTTGAGAAATTCCAAGTTACCAGGAAAAAAGTTTTTCGGCCTAAAATTTTCCTTATTGGCTTTTCTATAACGACAGGAATCGATCGTTACAATAGATACCAATTTGCCCATCACTCGTCCCCGAGTAACAAATTTAGGGAAAGTGGGCTAAAGAAAGAATGGAGTAGTACCTGAATCGATGAATAACTGGGATACTTGTCTCACATGTCCTCATCGGTTTCCCAAGTAGCTTCCTTAACTGGACGATGCTTCCATTGAAATTTCACGGACTTGATCTCCTTGGTCCTCAGCTTCCAGACATCACGATCAAGGATTGCAATTAGTTCCTCCTCATATTGGAGGTCTTTGTCTAACACAATTGAGTCCCACTTAATGATGTAATTCTCGTAACCATCATATCTCTTCAACATGCATACATGGAATACTGGATGAACTCCTGAAAGTTTTGGAGGTAAAGCCAATCTATAAGACACTGGGCCTACACATTCAAGAACCTCAAAGGAACCAATGTATCAAAGACTTAGCTTGCCCTTCTTGCCGAATATCATCACCCTTTTCATGGGTGAAACATTGAGAAGAACATTCTCACCAGTCTTAAAGGTCATGTTCTTACCTTACGATCCGCATACTTCTTCTGTCTACTCTGGGCTGCTAGAAGCTTAGCTTGAATACTCCTCACCTTATCTTGAGCATCCTTCACTAAATCAACCCCCAAAGGTTTCATATCTCCAACCTTGAACCGTTTTATGGGTGATCTACATCCCCTCCCATAAAGTGCCTCAAACGGTGCCATATCAACGCTGGAGTGGTAACTATTTATGTTAAATGAGAATTCGCATAAAGGTAAGAATTTATCCCAATGTCCCCCCTAAGTCAATCACACATGCCCTCAACATGTCTTCTAACACTTGAATAGTCCTCTCCGACTGCCCATCCGTTTGTGGATGGAAATTGTTACTAAAAGTGAGTTGTGTGCCCAATTCATCATGTAATTTTCTCCAAATCATGGAGGTAAACTGCCTACCACGGTCTGAGATGATAGGGAAGGGCACCCCATTCAACCTCATTATCTCTTCCACATACACCTTAGCCAATTGTTCAGCATTATAATCTATTCTTACTGGAATAAAATGGGCTGACTTAGTCAATCTGTCAACCACTACCCAAATAGAATCAAACTTCCCCAAAGTCTTGGGAAGACCAACCACAAAATCCATAGCTATCATTTCCCACATCCATTCCGGAATTGGCATTCTCTGAAGCAAACATGCATGCCTTTGATGTTCATACTTTACTTGTTGATAATTTTGACACTTTGCCACAAACTCCGTTATGTCCTTCTTCATGCCAGGCCACCAATAAATTTGCTTCAAATCTTGGTACATCTTGGTCACACCAGGATGAATGGAATATCGCGAACTATGGGATTCTGTCAATAATTTCTGAATCAACTCATCTATTCGGGGAACACAAATCATTCCTTTAAAAATGACCACACCCTCCTCATTAAGAGTGGACTCTTGAGTCTTACCAATCATCGTCTTCTTTCTAAGCTCATTCAAATTTTCATCCTCAAATTGTTAGGCCTTGATCTCCTCAATGAACGTGGCCCTAACTTCAATACTAGCTAACACCCCACCTTTTTCTGAGATGCCCAACTGCATGAATTTAGACTCCAAGGTCTAAATTTCCTTAGCCAAAGGTCGCTTAGTTAGACTTAAGCAAGCTTAACTACCCATGCTCACCACTTTTCGACTCAAAGTGTCTGCCACTACATTAGTCTTGCCCAGATGGTATTGAATAGTGACATCATAATCATTAAGTAGCTCAATCCACCTTCGTTGTCTCAAATTCAGATCCTTTTGAGTGAAGACATGTTGTAAGCTATGATGATCAGTAAAAACCTCACACTTCACACCATCATAGTAATGGCGCCAGATCTTAAGAAAAAACTACCGTTGCCAACTCTAAATCATGCGTTGGATAATTTCTCTCATGCACCTTCAACTACCGTGATGCATGGGCTATGACATTCTTATCATGCATCAACACCACACCTAAACCAGAATGTGAAGCATCACAATAAACTATAAAAAAAATTACCCTCCACCGGTAATGCTAGAATAGGTCTTGTGTTCAAGATAGTCTTGAGTTTTTGAAAGCTCTTCTCACATTTTGCAGTCCATTCAAATGGTATCTCCTTTTTGGTCAAATTTGTCAAGTGAGTTGCAATAGAAACAAAGTTCTTCACAAATCGATGATAGTAGCTATCGAGCCCCACAAAACTCCTAATTTCCATCACAGAGATAGGTCGAACCCAATTCTTAACCACCTTAATCTTTTGGGGATCTACCAATACGCCTTCTTTTAAAACTACATGCCCCAAGAATGCAACCGAAGTCAACCGAAATTCACATTTAGAAAATTTTGCATACAATCTTTGTTTCCAAGAACACCCAGAACAATATGAAGATGGTCGGCATGCTCTTCCTCACTTTTCCAATAGACCAAAATTTCATCAATAAAGATTATAACAAACGAATCAAAAAATGGTTTGAACACACCATTCATCAAACTCATAAAATTTGCAGGCGCATTAGTCAACCCAAAAGACATAACTAGAAACACGTAGTACCCATAGCGGGTCCTAAACGTCATATTGGGAACATCCTCAGGCCTAATCTTTAACTGATGGTAACCATACCTTAGCTCAATCTTAGAGAAAATTGATGCACCTTACATTTGGTAAAAAAAATCATCTATTCGAGGTAATGGTACTTGTTTCGAATGGTGACCCTATTCAATTGCCGATAATCTATACACATCCTCATACTACCATTCGTTTTCTTAATAAACAATACATGAGCACCCCAAGGGAAAGCACTAGGACATATGAATCCTTTATCAAGAAGTTCTTGCATTTAAGCCTTAAGCTCTCTTAATTCTGCCGGTTCCATGCAGAATGGAGGGATGGAAATGGGACGAGTACCATGTTCTAAATCAATGCAGAAATTTATATCTCTATCCGGAGGCATACCAGGCAAATAAGTAGAAAACACTTCTCTAAATTCTAACACCACAAGAATGGACTAAATAGATGGAGACTCAACCTCAACATCCTGAATGTGAGCCAAGTAAGCCAAACAACCCTGCCCTACTAGTTTTCTATCCCAAATGGAGGATATTTTCTTAGCTTGCTTAGGCTTGTACATCCCTTCCCACTCTAATTTTTCCGTTCCTAGAATTACAGACTTAGTATTACAATTAAGCACATCATAATAAGGGGACAAACAAGTCATGTCTAAGATTATATAAAAGTTAGTCATATCCAAAATCACCAAATCAGCCCAAGTCTGAAAATCCATAAAAAAATAGGACAAGCACGATAGACATCGGTGACTATGATAGACATTTCAACTAGGGTAGAAACATGGATGGGGGAATCAAG
This sequence comes from Solanum acaule, assembly GCA_036250505.1. Taxonomy (NCBI): domain Eukaryota; kingdom Viridiplantae; phylum Streptophyta; class Magnoliopsida; order Solanales; family Solanaceae; genus Solanum; species Solanum acaule. The sequence continues at coordinate 45,179 of JAJOOR010005562.1, read as the reverse complement.
TATATCATAAATCATAGAAAATTCTGAGGCAAATCGTATGGACACATAAGAAGAAGTAAAACTCGAATCACATAACACATTAGCCATCCGGTCACAGACAAGAATAGTACATGTGATCACTACGTCAGACGCCTCCGCCTTGGTCTTGCCCGGAAAGTCATAACACTATGCCCTGGCATTATGAAGGGTGACTTCCGTACCTGGTTGCACTGTACCTCTGCCTGCATTACGATTTCCCCTACCTCTGTGGCCTTACTGATTTCCTCATTTCCCACCTTTTGGACACCCTCGACCATTATTACCATTTCCCGCGGGTACCACTGCTCTAGCCTGATGTTGCATGGAATTTGACATATGTGAGTAGGCAAAATCTCTCCTCATATGCCCAGGTTCTCCATAGTTGTAACTAGTACAATCAAAAGACTGCCTGCAGCCCGCCAAAGGTGAGGCTTCCTTGCTATCCTGAATCAAATTCTTAGGTGGAGTTCTGGAGTAATTACCTGTAGAAGCGAGCATAGCAGACTGAATTGGTCGGGCTGCAAGAGTCGGCCTTCCTGAACCTTTGGAGTAAGATCCTTGAAAGTTTCCTAAATTTTGGGTTTCTTAGCCAATGCCTTGGCCCGACCATCTCGCCTCACCCCCTCTACTTTCTTCACAAATACATTACCTCATTGAACCTTTTCCCCGCAGAGGTCAAATGGATAGATAGTGCCTACAACTCAGAATTTAGTCCCTTAATAAATAAATGAATCCTCTCTTCCTCAGTAGTAACCAATTGCGTAGCATATCTAGACAAGGCATGTAACTTGGCCTCATAAGCAGCCATAGACATACCGCCTTGCTCCAAGGCCATGAACTCATCCTTCTTATGATCTCTCAAAGTCCTAGGTACATACTTCTCTAAAACCAGAGCATGAAACTGGGTCCAAGTAAGTGGGGGCAAAACTGAAGATCTACATTCCACATAAGCTCTCCACCACTTCTTAGCCTTACCTTGAAGCTGAAAAGTCACAAACTCAAGCCCATGTTGATGGAAAATTCCCAACTTATGAAGCCTCTCATAGCAATATAGGATGAACTCATATGCATCCTCACTCTCGGTATTATGGGACAGAGGTGGTTTCAACTTCAAGAACTTAGTCAACATCTAATGCTCGTTACCAGTCATAACAGGACCCAACAAAGGATAGAAGAAAGCATCATTACCTACATTTCCACCAACCTTGGGGACATTGATAGCAGTAGGGGCATTGGCGGGATCTAGAGTTGCTTGAACAAAGGAAAGCACTCCAGGACCAACCAATCCTTTCAAGAACATCATCATTTGTTGAGCTAACACTGGTCTAAAGGAGAAATACATGTAGTCTCATCCTGGACCTCTTCCTCTTGTCCAACATTTTCCTCATTCTCAACCTCTAAATTCTCCTCTACCTCTTCATGATTGGCAGGAGGAGCCTCATTTCTGGAAGCATTCTTAATTGGTTCTCCATCCCTAGTAGGCGCCACCCTTCCTCAGCCTCTACCTCTAGCTCTCCCTCCACCCCTGCCTCGACCGCGACCTCTCATTGCATATTCCTCAACTTGAGCATTGACGGGAGCTACGGGCCTAACGCCATTGAACCTAGTGTTAACCATATACGAACAGAAGAGTGAAGGAGGTTAGATACCAATTTGAATCAGCAGATAACAATTGAAAACAAGTCATAGCAAGAAATGAGAGAAGAGAAAACAAAGAGGTTTCCTAAAGTCCTATAGCCTCTCGAAGAAAAGTACAGACGCCTTCGTACCGTTCTGCAATACTCTACAAGACTCATTTTGGTACATCGTGATCAACGAATCTAGGCTCTGATACCAACTTTATCACGACCAAGACCATCATGATTGGCACTTGATTTCACATATCAGGACACTTCATCCAATTCTAGTGGCAACGATCATTAGGCAGTATAATAACCCAACTAAATGAGTTGGGGTCGAATACCACAGGGAATGGTTCGTGTTTGAGAATCAATTGAAAAGCAAGAATCTGTTCAAATCAAGAATTGACATTTACGAATAAAAACATACTTTAAATCAGGGGGTATCTTATATATATATTATCGCTTGGATTTTTAGTTATTTTGCAACTTAAGTACTTCAGTTTCATATTTGTTCTGACCTCTTTATCAATTTGTTTAACTTATATAAACATTTATCACCTGGATTTTAGTACTTTAAATAATAGAGGGGGTTTTGACTGTAATTATCAACTACAACAGCAGTGAATACTACAAAATAACAATATTGAGACGGGTTCTTGGGATGTGATTCGATTATAGGCTAATGTAGACAAATGGGTAATTGCAATTATTAGACAGTGGATGTATATTAGTGAATATAAGCTAGACTATAAAGGGGATAGACTTTCTCTCGAACAATCTACCCCTAATCAAGTTGGTTTCTCTCAAACAACAAGTAGCAAAATAAGACAAGACTGCACTTTAGTCCATTCACTCTCTCGATCTGAATGTGTGAAAAAGGATTTAGGATTCACTCTCTCTAGCTGAATCCATGACAACCCAATACCCATAGACCATCAATCAATAATCTTGGTTTTAAAACCTCTCTCTCGACCAAGCCAAAAACACGAAGGTAGAAATGCATTTGCAACTACATTTCCTTAAATTAAAGCACAATTACTGATTGAAATAACTTTTAAACAACATTTAGACTAATAATTAGCAATACCCATAAAATAAATCAACCCATAATCACATAATCACACTGCAATAATTTGGGTTTTAGCTAGACATCATAAAAAGATAGAAATTGTTACCAAATTATGTTTCCATCAACTGGGTAAGATTAATTTCGTCTTTACAAAGGTCCAAATTGAAGAATCTCAAAGACCCACTTCCAATTTCTCAAAAATAGAAAACTTCAATTCTTCAAAGCTAAGGAAAACTTGTCTCAATACTCAGGGTTAAAAAACAAAATTACTCTAATGAATATTTAGAATAATAATCTGATATTAAACTTGATATTCAAAAGTGTATTTATAGTCACCAAAAAATATGCTGCGAAGGACCATTCTTCGCAGTTAGTCGGCTCTTCGATCAGCTCGGCGATCCGCCTTTTGGTCAATTCCATCGCCTTTTTGCTTTGGCCTTCAGCAACCTTAAGTTATGTAACTTTGGGCAATCAACACTGAATCGTGGAACCACTCGGTGCCTCACCGACTGCTCCTTTCTCTCGCCGACTTGATTTTCTCCTTTAGGGCTTGGAACATTGGAACTTTAAGCGAGATAATAGCCATTCGGCGACTCACCCAATGGACTAAGCGATCACCAGGCCTTTATTTCTTCATTCTTTCAGCTGCTTTGTTCCTTTTTGCACATTAATGTCCATGCTTCGTTCTTCAATCCATATACCTGAAAATCAAGGATTTTACATCAGTTATTGGCACAAAACAAGAATTAGAGGACACTAAATATATCCAAATAAAGCCCTAAATGAGTCCAAATCTTGGACTCATCAACTCCCCCAACTTAAACTTTTGTTTGTCCTCAAGTAAAACTAAAGTTCAGCAGTTCAAAAATGATGTCTCAAATAGTGCTAAGCAAGACTCAATCATGAATGCACACAACGAGACTCAACTTACTCATGCAAGGATCAATTGTGCACTCAAAGATTCAAGTTGTGACTCACCATTATCAAGGATTCTCAAGTTCACAATACTTACTTCAAATGCAAGTTCAAGCTCAACAAAGGTGCTCAAATGCCCTCATACAAAGAATGATTCCATATTCACACACTGTTCTTCACAATATATAGCTCCGAAATCACAATCAACACTCACACTCACAAAGATTAACACATGCATGACTTCACCCATAGGTTTGCCCTTATTTTCCAACAAACAATTGTTTTAGCTCACTCAAGATCACAAAGGTCTTTTCAAGGCTTGTAATAGGGTTGAGTGCAAAATGTATGGTCATTTAGGCTCAGTGGTTGTAATCCTCATGAAATGTGGTTTGAACAATTCTTGCATCCCTTTTCTTCATCATTTTCACCCATGCTAAAAAGTCACCCCATTATTTACCTTTCATGCACTACCGGACACCCCATTTCTTTTTGTATTTTCTTAACTTATTCCATAACTTTTTCATTCTTTCTCTTTTTTTTTGTATGGAAGGGTTCCATCTTTTTCATAATCATGGCTCAAAGTGGAACATCTTTGCATTTCTTGATTTGCCTACTCTTTTCACCACACCCCCAACTTAGGCTTTTGGCCTAAGTTGGCTATTCAAATAAACCACAAATCATGAGGATTATGGGTGAAGGAATAAAGAAAGGTCAAAATTGGATCAAGTTTATTCCAATAAAATGGCTAAAGCTCAAGATGAGTTCAAGCGATGTTCACATATCACACAAGGTAGGCCACAAAAGAGGTTTAATGTCAAATTGTTTCACTTTTTAAAATTGTTTCCTAAGATCATTTCAAGAGCTTGCCTCACTTAGTCAACTAGATTAACGGGGTAAATTCTAGGTGCCATCACACACGGTTCACGGTAAGCTCATCACACAAGGCATTGACACCAATGTCAATCAAGACTCAAAACTTTTGCTAGTGTGCAATGTTCATCACAAGAGACTCAATTTGATAACCAGCTAGTTACAACGAGATGCAAAAAGTTAATATATTGCCTATGCAACTTCATTTGGCCTCATCATAGCTGCACATTCATTTTTGTTCGTTTATGAGCACTATTCAAGTCATCGGTATTGATCAAGAATGATACTCAAATTTGCAAAAGAACAGCCACATTCAAACACATTCAAGAGGTGGCACAAATTTTTTCAAAAAGGGTCAAAGATCATGTACATTCAAAATAAGGAGCCACAAGCTCAAACATCCACAAAATACAGTGCTAAAACACAATTTATAGCACAAAACTCAATACATGAACAGAACAATAATTCCAAAAGATAGGCCTCATCCTCCCACAAAACAAAAGCAATTTGTCCTCAAATGCAAGAAAATATCCAAAAGTAAATAAAAAGAAGACAGAGAGGGAGGTAAAGAGAGATCCTGTCTAAATAGTCGCTCTATTTGTCTGGGCATCAGTGCCCAGTGTAGTACTCTGATCAAGGGCATCAGTACCCGAAGTCACATTCTCAACAATACCAGATCCACTAAGGCAAGCCAATCGTGTGTCTGCCAAAGAAGTCTGCACAGCCGCATCAGCCATGGCCTCCTCAATTACCATAAAGCCCTTATAAGAAGTCTGTTCAGCAACCTCAAGTAGCTCCTCATCCATCTCAGCCGCAGACTCTGGATCAGCTACCTCATTGGCTCGAACATCATCTCCAGTGGTAGCCGAAGGCTATCTAGCTAAACTGGCACATCTGGGATCTCCACCATCCTGAAAATCATAGACATGTCGGTGGACTTTAGCAGGTCCACATCTCTCCTCACTGCAATAATAGCGGCCTTTAAAATCATCACATCCTCGGTGGCCCCTTGGCCACGCTCGCACTCCGTTATCCTAGCCGCAAGGGCATAAATGGTAGCACTTAAGGGTGTTACAGCATCAGCGAGGGTTGTCTGAATCATGCTTGGCATTGCGGCCTCAAGTCTGGCAGCACGACTATCAGTAGAATGGGCTAGCTGCCCCATCTGTAGTAATGCAGCCTGAGTGAGTAGGGGCCGGGAGGAAGCATCAGCAATACCAGATCTGGAGGGCAATAGAGCAGTAAGGGAACTGAAGTATTTGAAGGGACAACACTAGAAGTACCTGAAGTCCTAGGCGCCGGAGTAGGCAAAGGTGCCACTGCAGGTAATGCGTCTGTATCCACAACTGGGGAAGAGTCCACCGGGGCTGCCTTCTTCTTCTCTGCTTCATCCTTTAAGTATCCTGCCTCAATCCTCCGGATGTCGGTACAGGATGTGGGAGTCACTTTCTCATCCTTCTTAGCATCTCTGGGCACTCGAGCCTTCCTGCACAGCTCGGTGTTCAACACCGGAAAGGGGAGAGAGGTTTGGCGCTGTTGGCCCTCACGACCATTTCCTGAGCCATAATTATCCCCAGATTTAACCTTATCTCATCAAAGATGCAACCCAGACACGCTGCCTTGGCATGGCGGAGAATTGACTTGTTCTGGAATTGCTTAATGGTACTGCTGATGAAACGAAACCAGAACCTTGCAGCTATGTTTAGATCTTTTTTCTCAATAGGTGCTCCAATCTCAAGCCACTTGGGAGTACCGTCTAATATTAGCGGAGCTAACCACTTCTTCATATTTTCTAGTGACCTTGTCCTGATCAAATGTTAGCAGTCATCATCAATTAGCGTTGAAACACCCAAGATGGCATTGATAGCATCACTATCACATTTTACTTTTTTTCCTCTGACGGCTTGAATTTGGATGTCGGCTTCTTCCCTTATGGAACCAGGGCACTGTATGCACTATAGAATTCTCTTACCCAATTTGGAATGTACAGACCACGGGGCATGGTAAAGAGTTGGAATTTGTGCAATCTCAGGCATCTCATGTTCTCTGGATACCTGTCTATCACCCCATCAGTAGAGAACCTCTTCTCCTCTATGATGGTCCTCAGTCTCTCATTCTTCAGTCTATTCATACACCGTGGGAGAGGACGCTGTACCGGTGGTCCTAGGACCACAACCTGTGCTGGAGCTAGAGTAGGAGAAGGAGTATGAGAGGTCCTGATCTTAGACGGATCATTCAGCCTCTTTCAATGGAGCTCTACTCTTTGGGCTGGCAGTAGCTCGTCTTCAGGCTTAGAAGTTGCAGCCTGATGATCCTGATGCTCATCCTGACTCCCAGAAGTGGTGAGGTAAGTGGAGTAGATACCATCATTGTCGGAGCTGACCTCCGGTGACAAAGGTGCAGGTGCCTTTCCCTCTCTCTTTCCCTTTCCCTTTCCCTTCCCACCTGTTTTGGGAAGTTTGGTGGCCTTAGCCCTAGATGCAGTTGCATCCTCATTGATTGATATTCCCTTGACCCTCTTATGGGGAGGCATGTCTCTACAGTCCACTTTTGGTCTAGCCAGATCTGTAAAAACATCAAAAAGAATTAGAAATAGTTCAAGCCAATGCACAGAAGAACAGTTGCAGACAAACTCGTCGAATCTCTTTGGCGAGCCAGATCGGGCTCGCAGAAACGATTGGCTCAAAATTTTCCAGAAAATTTGACATTTTGGTGATGCTGATAGCATTCTGCGAGCAAGGACTAGCCCACCAAAATTTATAGTGCATTTTAGGGGTTAGGGGCGCAGAAAAGGGTAATCAAGGAAGACCTTCGGCGAGTCGCTAAGTGCACTCGGCGAACTCAGGCTGCTCGCCGAAAGTTATAGAACCTAACTCAAGATTAATCATGAAATTAAAGGCGATAAGGGGGAATTCAGTGAACTGCCAAGTGGTCGGGCGAGCTCGACCCAGCTCTCCAAACGACCCAACGTGCCTACTTTCAACCATAACTTCCAAATTCAACCCCGCAACCCCCCAAAAAATCAAACTATGCACCCATACAATTAAACTAAGACCCATTACACCCATGCCCCGAGGATATTCAGACTTTTCCCGGAGTGGCCAAATTTGTCTATATGACGAATTTTGCCCTTAAGAATGACGTCTACCGCTCCATCATTGAGAAAATTACGTCAGTTGGCACAAATGTTGCTTAGTTAGACTTCACCTGACTAGACCCAACAACAACAAAGAAACACTCAACAATTTTAATCAATTTTAAGCACTTAAAAGTTCAGGAGATCAACGATATCAATAATTTAGGCAAAATATTCAAATTAAAACAGGCACACACATATACAATTACGATCAGAGAGGCCCAGCACACATCACTCAGATAAAATTCACTGCATAAGAGTAAAATCGTAATAAAAGAATTTAGGGTTCGAAAACCAACCTTAAAAGCCGAATAAACAATTTGTAAAGCTAGGCGGCAAAGAAATCCAACTCCGAACACAAACTTGATAACTAAGATGTGGTAAAAACAAAAAATTTAAGGAAATATATTGCGGGAGTTAGTTTGGTAAGTTTAAAAGTGAGGGAATGCGAAAGATTTTGAACTTTTGAATTTTTTGCCTTTAAAACCGTCCAGTTCTCGCCCATTCGGCGACATCAATCTTGCTAACTGATCCACTCAATGACACACCAAGTGGGCACTTACCTTACCGAGTTTTATAGGACCTCAGGTTAATGTGGGGTCCAAACGGCAAACAAAATCGTGATCGCCGACATTGTCGGTGATTCGCCAATTTTCTACTTGGCTCGCCAAGTTTGATAGACTCTAATTTTAAAATGTCTTGAGTCCAACGGCAGTCCAAGTCGCCGACTGGACTTTTGGCTGGCCAATCTGCACCTTTCAAACACTTTCCACACTCTAACCGGCAAAATCAGCACACCATTATTTCAAAATAAAAAGAAAGCAAATAAAACTAGGTTGCCTTCCAAGCAGCACCTTAGTTAACGTCGCGGCATGACGCAATTCAACGCTCAAACCACATCTTGGGGTTGGCCATAGTGTCACTACGCAACCCCCCTTGGTGTCTCGGGTTTAAATGACACGAGATATGACCCATTTGGGTCTCCAACTATTTAATAGAGACAGAATGGGAGGTAAACATCTGTCTAAGGGTCGACACATCTTCCTTCATCCCTTTCAAGATCTTGTCCGACCCCTCAACCTTGTTAAGGATACAAGAAAGCATATCCTCTGACCGACCTCCCTCGGAGTCATTTTGCTTTTGATGCTCGTAGGGAGAAACATACCTATCCTTCTCCCCATCCTTCCAATTGGGATTTCGATCCCTCCAATCTCTATCACGATCCTTCCAGCCATCATCTCTATTCCAACCTTGGTTATCACCATGCCTTTGGTAGTTTGAACGATAACCACCTCATTGGTTGGCTAGGAAATCAACCTCTTCATTATTCAATGCTTCGAACTTGGCTTCCCCGAGATTCACACACCCAACACAGACGACATTGACACTCCGAGTACCAGCTCCCATGACATTTTTAGACAAAATGTCAAGTTGTGTCATGATCTTGGCCATGTATTGGTCCCTATGATGGTCTTTTTCCATCTGCTCCTTGGTCAATTTAAAAATGAGCGGGGAGACCTAATCTTCACGGGTGTACCAAGCCCGATTAATTGTGGTCATACCATCCAAAAGCTAGGCTGCTATAATGTAAGGTTGTTGCATCAAACTTCCTAGAGAAAGTTGGTCAGCAAGACCCTTGTTTACCGAGTCAAGGCTCTGGTAAAAATATTGCAGCAACAAATTGTCAGGCAAACCATGAGTTGGGCATTGTAGCACCAACTTCTTGAATCGTAGTCAAGTCTTATAAATTGGCTCACCCTCCAAATGTTTGAAGCTTTGGATTCTATCATGAAGAGTCATCATCTTCGAAGGAGGGAAAAATTGCACTTGAAATGCGGTGACAAGCTCTTCCCATGAAGTTATTGATTCTCATGGCAATTCATCCAGCCACTTTCATGCTTCATCCATTAAAGAAAACGAGAATAACCTCAACTGGACCGACTCTTGGGATATGTTTTCAAAGGAGAACGGCCCGTAAACATCAACAAAATTTCTAATATGCTCATGGTGATCCTCATGAGCCAAACCACCAAAAAGCCCCTTCAGTTGCAAGAAATGCAACATAGTACTTGTGAAATGGAACACAGTGTTCCCTTCAGATGGAGGCAAGCGAATGACAACAATTCCACCCATAAGATGAGGATCATTAGCATTAGGCTCATTGGCATCGTTGAGGTTTTCGATGTCATCTTGGTGGACCACTTGGCTACTATTGCTTCCGTTCGCACTCATACTCCCTGTTTAAAACAGCAACACACAAACCAAAACTAAAAATAAGTAGATTCAACTATAACTAACAAGAACAACATTCAACTTAACTAAAAATTCTCAAACAACACCACTCCGTGGCAGCGTTGCCAATTTGATTTTACGTATTAGGACAGTTCAACCAATTATATGTGTCAATGATCGTTAGTCAGTATAATAACCCAACTAAATGAGTTGGGATAGAATCCTACATGGAGTGGTTCGTTTTTGAGAATAAATTGAAAAGCATGAATATATTAAAAATCAACTATAAGAATAGACATTTACGAATAAAAACATACTTCAAATGAGGGGGTGACACGAATGTCAAATAACAGAGGGGATTTTGATTGTAATTATCAACTACAATAGCAGCGAATACTACGAAATAACAATATTGAGACAGGTTCTTGGGATATGATTCGATTATAAGCTAATTTAGACAAATGGGTAATTGCAATTATTAGACAACGACAGTATATCAGTGAATAAGCTAGACTACAGAGGGGATATACTTTCTCTCGAACAATCTACCCCGAATCAAGTCGGTTTCTCTCGAACACCAACAACCAGCAAAATAAGACCGGTCTGCGCTTTAGTCCATTCATTCTCTCGAGCTGAATCCAGGACGACCCAATACCCACAGACTATCAATCAATAATCTTGGTTTTAAAACCTCTCTCTCGAGCAAGCCAAAAAAATGAAGGTAGAATTGCATTTGCAACTACAATTCCTTAAATTAAACCACAATCGTTGATTGAAGACACTTTTAAGCAGCATTTACACTAACATTTAGCAATACTCATAAAATAAATCAACCCGTAATCACACCCCAAGAATTGGGGGTTTAGGTAGACATCATAAAAAGATAGAAATCATTACCAAATTGTGTTTCCATCAACTTGGTAAGATTAATTTTATCTTTACAAAGGTCCAAATTGAAGAATCTTAAAGACCCACTTCCAATTTCTCAAAAATGGAAAACTTCAATTCTTCAAAGCAAAGGAAAACTTATCTCAATACTCAGGGTTCAAAAACAAAATTACTCTAATGAATGTTTAGAATAATAATTTGATACTAAACTTGATATTCAAAAATGTATTTATAGTCGCCAAAAATAAGGACCATTCGGCAGAGTGAGTTAGGCTCGGCGATCCTCCCTTTGGTCATTTCCATCGCCTTTTTGATTTGTCCTTCAGCAACCTCAAGTTCTGTAACTTTGGGCGATCCAACACTACATCGCGGAACCACTCAACTCCTCGCCGACTGCTCCTTTCTTTCGCCGACTTGATTTTCTCCTTCAGGGCTTCGCACACTGGAACTTTAGGCGAGATAATAGCCATTCGGCGACTCGTCCAATAGACTAGGCGATCACCAGGCCTTCATTTCTTCATTCTTTTGGCTGTTTTGTTCCTTTTTAAACATTAATGTCCATGCTTCGTTCTTCAATCCATATACCTGAAAATCAAGGATTTTACATCAGTTTTTGGCACAAAATAAGAATTTTAGGACACTAAATCTATCCAAATAAAGTCCTCAATGAGTCCAAATCTTGGACTCATCTGCACCCACGCTAACCCTCCGGTTGGAGAACCATTACTACAACCCAAATAACCATAAAACTACACAACTAAATCAAACTAAGGCATTTAAAGTTACGGAAGCATGATTAAATAGTAAGGAAAAGAAAAGAGTACCCATAAACTCCAAAATCTAACATATAATGTAGAAATAATGCCTAGAACCTGAAAGTCAATGTACCAAAACTCTAACAAGATTCATAAATCTAAACAAGAGGGCGTACACCCTATACTAAACATAAGAAATCTAAAGAACTAGTCTAAGTCCGAAATCTGGACATCAACAGGAAGAGAACTCAAGGCAGCCCGAAAGAACTGACTCACCCTTGAATTCAAGACGATCACTGATCTTTTAAACGAGGTTTGTCAATAGCCGCCTGAAGATGCCCTATACTCAACAAAGAAAGAGCAAATGCAGTAGATAGTACAGAACCATAGTGTACTGGTAGGATCACACGGCTATCCCACTAAGTGCAACATATATAAGTCATTACAACATAAAAATAACATGTATAAACTAAACATATACTACATTAACATCATTTACGAACAACGTACAATTTCATAATTCTCAATTATACAATTATGTCAAGTCAATGGTCCTCTCATTGAACCTAAACCCAAACTGTTAGCGTACCGGTTCGTGGTACCCGATCTAATGTTTATGCCGAAACGTGGAAACCGATCCTATGTTTATGTCGGAACGTGGCAACTGATCCTAGTTAGTGTGTCGGAACGCAACACCTTATCCATTCAACAAGCCACAATCACAATCACAAGTATATTCTCAAAATCATAATATCAAGTCATGATTCATGGCATTCCTCATTCATCTATACTCATTTACAATTAGTGTGATCAATAATGCAATATTCGCATACATACATGTATCATACTGAAGCAAGAGCAAACATACATCACACAACATGAAATCACAACCATCACCTACCTCAAAATAAGCTTGAATCTCCTAATAAACTTGATTTTTCCCTTTTCGGATTCGTTCTTCTTGTTCTTGGTCTACAAACAATCACAGTAATGCGGAGATCAATAAACAACACATATTTACCCGGATTATAATAATAATATCAATCCTAGGTCAAACCCTGGATCCCCATACCTAGATTAGGGCTTTTTCCACCATAATTTCAAGATCAAAACCCTCCCCCATCGATAATTACCCACTACTTTACGTTCTACAGATCAAAAAAATTATTCGGGGAGTGAAAACTTTACCTTTAGCCTCAAGAATGGTGGAAAACTATCAAGAAAACACTGAGGTTCATCTCTTTGCTCTTAAAGTCGAATAGTGCTGAATAAAATGTTTTTGGGTTTATTTATGACTTAATTTGTGACTGACCCGCTATGGCAGCACCCATCCCCCACAGCGGTCCACCCTGGAGGGAATAATCCCGCCATTGCAGCTTGCATGGAAACAGAGAGCTAAATAAATAATTCCAAGACCCATTTTTCACAGTACACCTTCAACCAATAATACTCAAAAAGTACGTGTTCACACTAAGATCAGTTTCGAGAGTTCTACTCATCCGAATTTAATTATGTAAAGTCATACGGGTTCCTTAACATCTTAGCTATCTACTAATGTGATCATAATCATAATTAGATCACCCAATTATTACCATATTTCCCTAAAACTTAATGACTCTGATTTTGTTCAAATCTGGACTAGGTTGGAAAATTCCAAGTTACTACTAAAAAAGTTTTCTAGCCCAAAATTTTCCCCATTGGCTTTTCTATAACGACGGGAATAGGTCATTACAATAGATACCAATTTACACATCACTCATCCCCGAGTGACAAACTTAGGAAAAATAGGCTAAAGAAAGAATGGAGTAGTACTTAAATCGATGAACAACAAAGGATATTTCTATCGCATGTCCTCCCCGGTTTCCCAAGTAGCTTCCTTAATTGGACAATGCTTCCATTGATCTTTCACATACATTATCTCCTTGGTCCTCAGCTTCCGAAAATCACGATCAAGGATTGCAATTGGTTCCTTCTCATATTGGAGGTCTTTGTCTAACACAATTAAGTCCAACTTAATGATATAATCCCCGTCACCATGATATCTCTTCAACATGGATACATGGAATACCGGGTGAACTCCCAATAGGTTAGGAGGTAGAGCCAATCTATAAGCCACTGGCCCAACACATTCATGAACCTCAAAGGGACCAATGTATTGTGGACTTAGCTTCCTTTTCTTGCCGAATCTCATCACCCCTTTCATGGGTGATACCTTGAGAAGAACATTCTCACTAGTCTGAAATGTCATGTCTCTTACCTTATGATCCGCATACTTCTTCTATCTACTTTGGGTTGCTAGAAGCTTAGCTTGAATACTCCTCACCTTATATTGAGCATCATTTACTAAATCAACCCCCAAAGGTTTCACATCTCCAGCTTTGAACCATCCTATGGGTGATCTACATACCCTCCTATAAAGTGCCTCAAACGGTGTCATATCAATGCTAGAGTGGTAACTATTGTTATAGGAGACTTCGCATAAAGGTAAGAACTTATCTCAATGTCCACCAAAGTCAATAAGACATTCCCTCAACATGTCTTCTAACACTTGAATAGTCCACTCCGACTGCCAGTCCGTCTGTGGATGGAAAGCGATACTAAAATTGAGTTGTATGCCCAATTCATCATGTAATTTCCTCCAAAACTTGGACATAAACTGTGTACCACTGTCTGAGATGATAGAGAGGGGCACCCCATGCAACCTCACCACCTTTTTTTACATACACCTTAGCCAATTGTTCAGTATTATAATCTATTCTTACCGGAATGAAATGGGCTGACTTAGTCAATCTGTCAACCACTACCCAAATAGAATAAAACTTTCCCAAAGTCTTTGAAGACTGATGTGAGGCCAAAATACATATTTTTAATCATTATTTACCTCACATTTAGTATTTATATTTGTTCATTTTGAGCATGTTGTGCTAAATAGTGTATTTTATTTGTAGGATTAAACTGGTGTAAATTTGAAGAAGTTTGGAGCTAAAACGAATTAAAGATGGAAGGTTGAAGAAGGAAATCAAGCAGCCAACTTAATGGATTAAATTGAATATTATATTAATATTTATATATATTGAAAATATCAGCAGAATTCAAATGAATTGCTGTCTGCTGCCACGTGTCATTCACCTGACGCGAAACAACTCCAAAGCTTAAGGCGGCGGTACTCTTTCACGGGGAAGTCGAATTCCGTTTGGTTTTGGAATCACAGTTACTTTTGGACTCAATTATTTTATTTAGGGTTTCCAACATCTATAAATAGTTCATAAAAACAATTATTAGGGGGAGGAGGATGAATGTAGAAATTAACTTTTGATTTAGGGTTTCTTCTTTTCTTCTCATTTATTTTATTTTACATCTTTTCTTTGAATGATGGATTGTAATTGTTGTATGTCTATGTTGAGTTAAACTTCTCGTTCTTGGATTATATTTACTTACAATATGATAGTTTAGTGATTTTGATTCGGCATGATTTGTTTATCATATTAGTTGTTCTTATATTCTTGTGATTACTATTTATGCTTGATCACCATTGACATAAACATATTGTCTAAATTGAACTCAGGAGAGGAATAAGAGGATAGAACGTGGAATATAAGGAGGATGATTTTCTCTTACTAATAAGGTTTAATTTGTATCTTGGATAGGGATATACCTAGAAACCATGCTTGGTCATTATACAGGAAGAAATCGTAATACTCGATACTTAATCCATCCTATCCCCGCTCAACGTTGTAGTTAGGGTGTTATTTATCGTAGGCGATTAGAGGTCGGGAGACCATAATCATACATTTAACCCTGTGAATCAATAACTAGATAATCAAATGAGTTGATGAAATTGATGCTAAACATGATTGTTAGTTAAATTATAATCCTAGATCGATTCATTCATTGATTGTGTAAACATCTATCTTTTCTTAGTTAATTGTTTTTTTTATTTTAGTTAATATATATTCATCTTGAAATCCTCCCCCTTAAATAAATAATTAGAATTAGTATAATTTGGTAAATAGTTAATTGACCAGTCCTTTGGGTTCGATGATCCGGTTCTTTTAAGAGGCACAATATTACTTGTGGTACTTCGTACACTTGCGTGTGCAATTGGAAGCAACAAGTTTTTGGCGCCGCTGCTGGGGACTTAGAAATTAACTACTCTTTTAGGTTATACTTTTTATTTTTATTTATTTAAATTTTATTTTTATTTTTATTGTTTTTTTAATTCATATTTTTTTCTAAACAATTAATTATTAGTTCTTTTCTTTCTTTTTTTTGAATAATTTGGTATTCTTATTAATATGGATGATTGGGATAACTAGTGGTTGGGTGATGAATGTCCTTTATGTCATATATGTGGTTGTCAATATATTCATTGGAATGTTTGTCCGAAATCTTATTCCTTACCCCCGAACCCCTATTATGATTCTTCTGTTATTTCTGATTTTGGTAGGGGCGATGAAGTGGAGAATGCAAAACAAGAGGCGCGCAACGTGAATTCACTTATGGAATGTATGGACATGCTGGACAAAGTTAATTCAACAATCACTGAACAAATATTTGAATGCAGGGAAGAGTACAAAAAAAATCATGAAACTGCTAGATGAGCTTGACGCTATTCAATTATAAATTACTGTCCTAGCTAAATTAGAACAGATTACAACCCAACAAAGAAAAAATTATGGAGAAACGGAGATAGTAAGCCAATATTGGATACAAGGACAAACTCAACTTCTTTTCACTTGAAGAGTCTATCCATAATGGTCTGACATACATGCCAACCCAACTTATCGAAGGAAGAGTTGACCTCACACAAGAAATAGATTAATTTGGCTTAGATATTCATGACTTGGAGACTCACTTAAACAAAAAGATTGAGGCGTCTGATACCCAATTACAAATTGTCTTGGATAATGACTAACTAGTGGAGCAAAAAGAGGAATTCCAACCATTCAACTACACATTATTCCTTAATATCAATATTGAGAAAAAGTACAAAAGTGAGAATGTTGTAAAAAATGTTGCTTTAGAGTTGAGGCAACTTGAACATCATTAAAAACAGATTTCTATAAAATATGAACTAATGGATGAGTGTATTAATGAGGAACAAGGCCCCTACATTCTAAAATGTTTTAGCCCACGTAGACAAAAAGACATTCCTCACCTAAGGGCCAAGAAGTGCAAGATGCGACATATATTACTTAGTTATTTTGTCTTTATACCACCACCCCTTGAGAGGAGCAGAAAAATAGATGTAAAGTTAGGGGTATAATTCATAAGTTCAAAGTGGAAAGAAAAGTGGTGAACTAACTTGTGTCGTGCCGCAACGTTAAATTCGGCGTTTATTGGGAGGCAACCCAATTTATAGTGTAACTTCTTAATTTTTTTATTTTATTGTCATTTTTTTTGTGAAATTTTTACAGGTTTTGGAGAAGTCTGAGTATCCAAAATTTGGCGCTAAGGAGCACGTTTGAGCTTAAGTGTGGGGTGACGAACCTTGATGAAAATTAAGAGAACATGCTACTAGCTAGGCCTAGAGGCCCCAGGGAGTTTTCCTATCTCTTGTTTTAAAATTTTAATTGATTTTTTGGGACATAATATCTTTTCAAGTGTGGGGTATGAATTTTTCTGCATATTTTGGTTAGGGTGAAATGTGCTTTAGATTTGTTCAATATAGTTTTGTAAAAAAATAAATTTCGGACAGTGAAGTCCGTATCCAGTCCACGTCGCAGACCTGGTACAAAAAAGAATCAAAGAAAAAAAAAGTATTTCTTTCGTGAGTAAGAGCACACTTAGCCCAACCCAAAAATATATTCTTTCTCTCACTTCTTAGATTATGTTGTTGCACTGGGGACAGTGACATTTTTAAGTGTGGGGTGGAGGAATGAATTTCTAGTTTTTACTGTTTTATTGAGTCTTTTCTTTTTTTTAGAATGGGTTCCTTGGCTTTTGTTTTTGGTTCTTTTACTGAGGATAGTCTCTTTGAACCGAGTATCTTTTATTTTTAGGAAGTAAATTTTATTTTATTATTTTTTTGGAGAGAAAAGAAAAGATCATTTTGTGTTTTGTGATACTTGCTATTTGGGCCTAATTTTGAGTATTACTTTCTTGTGAATGCTTGGTTGTTATTGAAATTGCAAACTCTTTGACATCTAGGCTCATGGTTGTGACTTTGTATATAGCTTAATTTATTTTGTAGTTTGTTATGATCATGTCTCTCTTAGAAGTGGAATTGATCCATCTTGATTGATACTTGTGCCATTTGTGGTGAGATTTTGTTTATTACATGTTTTGAATCTTAGTCTAGAACTTTCCCTACATGTTATTAAAGCAAAATAAAAGGTGTTGCTTGCATAGGAGATGATAATAGGCTTTCTTTGATTTGTCTTGTAAATTTTATCCTTTTCAAATGCATATCACTAGTAGCCCCTTTGAGCCTATAGCTTTTTATTGGTAGCCATATTTTTGCCTTGACTTTTTTGTTGAATCCCTAGTTTTTTCACCCTGCTTCCTTGAGTACTGTAGCATAGACTTATTTTAATTGTTAAATCTGAAGAAAAGGGATGGTTGAGTGTAAAAGGTAATCAATGATAGCTACAAAGTGCTTAAAAAGCCCTCTTTGAAATAATGTGATCTGGAAAAAAATAGATGAACAAAAGAAGTTACCTTGATGATGGCCCTGGTCCTTCCAAGGACATCGTGCACCTTAACGCATGTAAAATACATGGCTATCCTTTCCCACTTCCATTCCGGAATTGGCATTCTCTGAACAAACCTCCAGGCCTTTGATGTTCATACTTTACTTGTTGGCAAATTTGACACTTAGCCACAAACTCCGATATGTCCTTTTTCATGTCAGGCCACCCATAAATTCGCTTCAGATCTCGGTACATCTTGGTCACCCCCAGATGAATGGAATATCTTGAACCATGGTATTCTGTCAACAATTTCTTAATCAACTCATCTATTCGGGGAACACAAATCCTTCTTTTAAAACTGAGCACACCGTCCTCATCAAGAGTTGAGTCTTACCAATCACCGTCTTCTTTCGAAGCTCATTCAAATTATCATCCTCAAATTGTTTGGCCTTGATCTCCTAAATGAACGTGGCCCTAACTTCAATGCTAGCTAATACCCTACCTTTTTCGGAGATGCCCAACTGCATGAATTTAGACTGCAAGGTCTGAATTTCCTTAGCCAAAGGTTGCTTAGTTAAACTCAAGCAAGCTAAACTACCCATGCTCTCCGCTTTTTGACTAAACGTGTCTGCCACTACATTAGCTTTGCCAGGATAGTATTGAATGGTGACATCATAATCCTTAAGTAGCTCCATCCACCTTTATTGTCTCACAGTGGCCCCGCCCTGGCGGGAATAATCCCGCCTTAGCGGCTTGAACGCAAATAGAGAGCTAAATAAAGAATTCCAAGACCCCATTTTCACAGCACACCTTCAACCAATAACACTCAGAAACTACCCGTTCACGCTATGATCAGTTTCGGGAGTTCTACTTGCTCGAATTAAATTCCGTAAAATCGTACGGGTTCCTTAACGTCTTAGATATCTACTCATGTGATTAGAATAATAATTAGATCACCCAATTGTAACCATATTTCCCTAGACCTTACTGACTTTGATTTCATCCAAATGCGGACTAGGCTGGGAAATTCCAAGTTACTACGAAATAAGTTTTCCGGCCCAAAATTTTCCTTGTTGAATTTTCTATAAAAATGGGAACCGGCCGTTAAATCATACTTACTTTCTCAAAATTTAGTTCAAATCGATAGTTGCTCTCAAAGGATTCACAATTGAACTCAAATGCTTTCTTCAATTCTACTCTTAACTCCCTCTCTTTAATGGTTCATGATATGAAGGATCGTGTGATGATAAAGAAGACTCATGAATACATTCTCCTCACTCTCATACTCACTTGCTCGAGTCTTGAAACAAGTTATTAGAAATTGTGAAAGACTCCTTAAAAAGACTCAAAGGGACTTTCTCAAAAAGTTTGTAAGAACTTCAAGACTTACCTCTTAACTCTATCTTGAATTACAATTATGGATTATAGGGTTATGATTCATGTTATGAATGATTTCTAGGTGTTTAGAAGTAGTTTAGAGTGTTTAGAATCAAACGGGGTAAAGATGCATTTCAAAGGAACTCGAACGGGACAACCGATGGAAAAGAGGTGGGGGCAGGTGACCCTGGCGCATTCCGAGCGTGGAGCACCAGGCCCTAAAGTTCAAAACCTCATTTGTGGTGCACTCTTAGGGAGTTGCCCCAGCCTCTCCCAGGCCAATTTTTACGAATTTCGTCTCTCGTTTTCTGATCCTATATCGGTCCTAATCTATTTATTTTCTCAAGTTTTCCATAGATTCAATTACCCAACCTAAGTACTCACTAATATACTCAAAGCAACACTCAAAACACTCAATTTCATCTTAAGAAATAATCAAACCCCCAACAAAACCAGATTTAGAATGAACTTCTAGAACATCTGTCAAGAACTCAATTCCATCAACTTTTGAGAATGAAATTACGCTAAAAATAACATGATTGGTGTGTGGGTGAGTGAACCCAACACTATTGAAACTTACATACCTCTTAGGGATTAAACAATGGCAAAAATCTATAACAACTCTCAAGAATCTCGACGAACGCCTTGATCCTTTCATCTTTTCTCCTCTTTTCTCTTCTTGAACTCTCAACTAAAGCCTAGGCGTATATTAGGATAATAAAACTGAACCTAATCAGATTATACCACTAAAATGAATTAAATCTGATTGGTTAAAGAAAACACCAAAATACCCCTCACTATTTTCGGGTAACTTTCCTTATTTGGATAGCCTGACTTCAAAATGGCTTATCTCCCTCATACGAGCTCGAAAATAAGCAAACTCGGTGGTGTTGAAAAAATAATTAAAAGACCTTTTATGTTATATCTTATTGCTTACCTAAACCATCCTGTAATAAGAGTTATGGTCGATTGAAGTTGACCCATAACTTAGAAGAACTTAGGAATGACTTGAATGAATTCTTTTTAGTTATTTTTGGAACTCAAGGGGCTACATCTAGTGACCTTAACACTTATGAATTCTAAATTCCTCGGTAAAATCCTACTCATAACGAAGGATGGTTTGAGTCTTAGAAAAAAAAATACTAGGGTGTTACAATATCTCTTCCTTGGGATCATTCGTCCTCGAATGACAGTTGAACTTGGTATGGAACGGGGTTACTCTTACTAAGGTCTGAGTCTAATGGTATGCTCTTACTATATTCAAGCTTAACCAAAATCCTTAGGTTTGGGTTTTATACCTCTCTACAGGGAAATCACATCCCAAGACTATTACTTTTTACCACCACATTGGCTCATATCAAGAACCACCTAATGTTTAACAGCACCACATTCAAGCTTAGTACTCTAACAACTCTATGGACTCCTACTAACCAACTCCCTCGGAACCAATTAAGGGCTCTCATTTAACTATTTGTCATAGTAAAACCTCATCCTCAACACTTGATTCCTCATCTTATCATCTCCCTCTTAGTGTTAAAGCTGAGACTTGAAAGCTATGGACCTATTTCATCATCTCTAAACTAGTTTACATCCCTTTTTTCTCTAACACTCGGGAGGAACTTATCTCATGACTACAGAATTCTCCATAAGCAGGTACTAAGACCTCTTCTAAGGTGTTTTTTTAACCTCTTTTGATTACATACCATCTCGGTACACCTCTTAATGCTCATGTTACTCTTGTGACTTAGCCACACATCACATCCCTTATCTAGAGGTTAGGGTCTTGCACTTGTACTACTCGCATACATTGCAGTGAACATCTCAATTCCTCACCTACTCTATGTCAAGTCTACCAGATCAAATCTAAAGACTAAAATCATCACCCTCATGTTTCTTTTCTTTTGATCATGACACTCACCTCAAATTAAAGCTTAATGTTTATTACTAAACCTGAATATCAATACGATTGCTCGCCTACTATACTATACCTCATTACTTGATCAGTTCTATAACCTTCTGATCATTATGATTCTCTCAAAGAAATCACAAGCCTAGCTAAGATCTATCACTTTATGAATAATATGTGCTTCTATTCAACACATATATTTAGCCTCCTCTAACACGATGACACATCGACATCAACTATATTCTGGTTAGCAACAGACTCTAACTTATCTTGACTAGTAACTATTTCTCATTTTTCTATCAAGAACTCTTTACAACATTATTATTCCTTTTTCTACTCATAAAGGAACTCATCACTTATAACTGGCTGGGTACATTATTGTAATAACATAATCTGCCCTATCACTATCTCTTTTCTTTAGATTACTGATTATCTGTATACTTTCCTCTAATTCTGGTCACTTTCACTACTATTGTTCATGATCTCGTAACTCATGTAACCTTTTCGTTCGAAAATACTACCCAAGAGCTAATCATACTTCCTCATAAGGATCTTAGCCAAAACAAGGCTTAAGGAAAAAGTACAACTCACCTTTAGCTCAACGGACGATTCATATAATATGAGGGCATTACTCTGAAACTCAACACTTAACTCAGACATTGGCTTCTCTCAAGCCCCTTCAGTGTATCGTTACTTCCTCAATACTTTTGCTAAGAATAACACATTTATAAATGAATGACTTTGCATTTCAACCACCACTAGTATGATCGATAGTTGAATGAATTAGATAAATGCACAAGTATTAATAAATCTCTATGACATAGCTCTATTGCACGATTAAGAGTATGAAAGATGGAAAACTTTTCCAAAATGTATGTAGTCCCTCATTTATAGAAGTGGGGACCTCAAACCATAAACAAGACCCTACTAACACGACTTTATAGACACCCTAGGACACCTGAACTCTATGCTCTAATACCTAGTTTGTCATGACTCAGACCTACACCCTGGACGTGGCCGGCACTCGAGAACCATTTCGGGACCCCAAGCGAACCCTTATCCTGGCTGACTACAAGTGGAAGACTTACTCATGCATATAAAGCTTAAAACAAAATAAAATTCATTGAACTCAATTACAAATCTTTAACTCAAATGAATAACTCTATATAAAAATAATATATTTAACTCTCCATAAAATAGGCAACTTAAGTCTTTAAAACATTAAACAAAATAAATGAACAGACTTCTGAAACTCTATTGTCTATCTATGAAGCCTCTAACTGACACGGGACAAGACCCACGTCATCCTAACAACTAATATAACTTACAAGTGGAACCCTCCGGAAGTAAGGAGCCTCACCATAGCTAACTCAAACTACATATGGTATCAACGAAATGCCTTTTGATGATCCTGAGTACCTGTATCTGTATCATGAAACCATGCAGGCCAAATTGCTGACTACATGGAATCTACGAGCATGTAAGGGGAATTATAAAGCATAACATAAGCTTGAACTCGTGGAATAGAAACATACTTACCACTTCTCAACTCAACTCAACTCAAAGAAATATAGTTAAACTCAACTCAGAGAAAATAAGGCTCAACTCAATGATAAGATATTCAACTTAGTGAAAGAACTCTCAACTCAACAATAAGATATTCAACTCAGTGAAATAAATCTCAACTCAATTATAAGATACTCGACTTTAGGTACCCAACTTCTGGTTACTCAACTCTGGATACTCAACTTCTGCATACTCAACTCTATATACTCAACTCAATATAAAGCAACAATACATATGCAATAGATGGAAGGCTTTTAAAAAACAATAAAAAGCAACTCAATGTATTGAAAAATTCGTTAGTAACTCTGTTTATTTGCAAGGATACAGTATAAACTCTTTTTGTATATGAAAATACAAAGTAAACTCTGTATATATAGGAATAAAAAATATTGTTGTGGGAGTTTCTCTAACCGACAACGATCACTATGAACTATGTGATGATATAGCATTTTTCGTCACGCTGCTAGGGCCATCCTATACCTTGCCGTGGTTATGGAACCTAACTACTAAATGATTCCACTAGTCTATGCTACAAATTACTAAGGAATCATCTAAAAAGTATGACCCTTTTCTACCCATGCTGGCTACACGATTTATGGAGACTTTGAATTATATGAACTCAAACTCGTCCCCAAATCGGTGCTTAATACTACTCCCAAAATGTAACTAGCTCATATGTTTAAAAACATAAATCTTTCTGTGGTTTGAGATAATTACTCAAAAACATATTTCTTAAAAGAGATCGTACTCAAACTGCTCAAAACTCTTTAAGAAATCTCAGTTTTCTCTCATCATAAATGTGAAAACATTTACTCTTAGGAATACTTAGTCTCCATATATCAGTTTAAAGAAAATGAACTCAACTCTGCTCTTTATCAAAAACATTTTAAGATTATATTATAATATAATCATTGATGAGTTGGGAAGTCATATTGCATAAACATTGATGGTATATCTAGACACAATACTGCTCATACATTGATGGTATACTTGATTGTCATACTAATCATGTTTTAGAAAACTTTTTATTTTAAAACACATCTTTACTTTCTCAAAACAAATTTTAAGAACTGAAGTGTTGACTTTAAAAAACTCTTAATAGAAATATAGAACATGAGTACTCAAAACTGAAGACTCAAGACTCAATGAAACTACTCATCTCTATGGGCACATGAACAACTCAAGGATTCATGCGGAATTATGGGCACATGAACAACTCAACTCAAGGCTTCATGGGTAACTTATAGTAGTCCCATGATTATAATATAATCTAACAGGGATTAGAAACTCAAGACTTAGAACTTGAAGATACTACTCCTCTCAAAGGTACTCAACTGATGGAGTTCATGCGGAAGTTATGGGCATGAAAGACTCGACTCAAGGGTCAAAATATCAATAAGGAACTCATGCATACGACTCTTATCATTCTCATACTTACTTTATCAAAACTTAGTTCAAATCGGTAATTGATCTCAAAGGACTCACAATTAGACTCACAAGCTTTCTTGAACTCTACTCTTAACTCCCTCTCTTGAATGTGAATTATGAATTCAAGAGTTATGGTTCATAATATGAAGGATCTCATGATGATAAAGTAGAATCATAAATACATTCTCTTCACTCTCATACTAACTTGCTTGAGTTTTGAAACAAGTTATTAGAAATTGTAGAAGACTCCTAAAAAAGACAAAGGGACTTTCTTAAAATGTTTAAAAGAACTCTCAAGACTTACCTCTTAACTCTACCTTGAATTTGAATTATTGATTCAAGGTTATGATTCATGTTATGAATGATTTTTAGGTGTTTAGAATTAGTTTAGAGTGTTTAGAATTAAAAGGGGTGAAGATACATTTCAAAGGAACTCAAACGGGACAATCGACAGAAAACAGGTGGGGGCAGGCGACCCTGGCGTATTATGGGCACGGGGCACCAGCCCCTAAATTTCAGAACCTCATTTGTGGTGCACTGCTGGGGCGCCGCCCCAGCCTCTCCCCAGGCCAGTTCTGATGAATTTCGTCTCTCATTTTTTTATCTTAAATCGCCTTTAATCGATTTCTTTTCTTAAGTTTTCCTTAGATTCAACTACCCTACCTAATTACACACTAATCTACTCAAAACACTATCTTTCATCTTAAGAAATCATCAAACACCCAACAAAACAATATTTAGAATGAACTTCAAGAACACCTATAAAGAACTCAATTCTTTCAACCTGTGAGGACGAAACTACACCAAAGATAACATGATTGGCGTGTGGGTGAATGAACCCAACACTATGGAAACTTACATAACTCTTAGGGGTTAAATCCATGGCAAAAATCCGCAACAACTCTCGAAAATTTGGACGAATGTCTTGATCCTTTCCTCTTTTCTCCTCTTTTCTCTACTTTTCTCTTCTTGAACCCTCAACTATAACCCTAGTCATATATTAGGATTAAAAAACTAAGTCTAATCAGATTAGACCCCTAAAACCTTACTAAAAACAAATTAAATCTGATTGGGTAAGGAAAAGATCAAAATATCCCTCACTATTTTCGGGTAACTTTCCTTATTTGGACAGCCTAACTTCAAAATTGCATATCTCCGTCATACGAGCTCGAAAATTAGCAAACTCAGTGGTGTTTGATAGATAATTCAAATGCCTATTATGTTATATCTTATGGCTAACCTAACTTAAAGTTATGGTCATTTGAAGTTGATGCACAACTTAGAACAACTTAGGAATGACTTGAATGAATTCTCTTTAGTTCTTTTCAAAACTCAAGGTGCTACATCTAGTCACCTTAACACTTAGGGAATGTTTGGAAGGACACCCTGTCAATTGGATTTGGTGTAATTGGGTGTAATTACACTGTTTGTCTTGTTTGGTTGGATAGGTAATTACTTGGTCAGCAGGTAATTGGTGTAATTGGCAGGGGGTAATTATACTCTCCAATTCACAGCTTGTTGGTAATTACACCATGTAATTACTAGCTGATTACTTTTTAATTTTTTTTATTTGTTTTAATTTGTTTACTTCTATTACTTTAAGTTCTTTCTTTTTTTATTATTCTAAAAGTTATTTTTTATTTTATATTATTATATTTCATTTTCTTCTCATTCTCAACCTTACTTCATGTGATTCTATGCATTTTTTTTGTTGTACTATCTATTTCTTTATGTCATGCTTATTTTCTCATTAGCATTATTCTATTAGTATTCTAATTTTTAAATTAAAATAGAATTTATTGTTAAGTAAGGTTATAGACTTATGTTTTTTTTTTTAAATAATAAAAATAAATCATATTTATGTATGCTATGTTGAAACTTGCAATAAGAGTATTATGTTAAATTTTTTGTTTTGAATTTAAAACTTATGTTATATTTTAAGTTTCATTTGTTGTAGTAATATTGAATTAACATTGCAAGTCATTTTTTAATTAGACCTGATAGATTATCAAACATGCATTTCACGATGTTAGTAGAAACTTCATACTTCTAGTTTTTCTAATCAATTCAATTGAAATATATTAATTTGAAAAAATATAAATTAATTATTTTTCATAATATTAGTTAAGAACATATGTTTATTAATTAATATATTTTCAAAAACTAATATATATCTTAAATATTTAATTTAATATCATTTATATAGTTCTTATTTTTCTAGTATAAATTTTAAATAATTAATTTTTATTTTTAAAATTTGATATAATATTATGATTGCAATTGTGCATCCCAAAAAAACATGTGTAATTACATTGTGGCATTCAAACAAGACATGTGTAATTACAGTGTATACACTGTGGCAACCAAACAGGTCAGTGTAATTACTAGGCTGGTAATTACTACCCTAGTAAATACACCAATTCCAATTACCAGGTGGCTTTCCAAACAGACCCTTAAGAAATTCTAAATTCCTCGGTAAAATCCTATTCACAATGAAGGATGGTTCGAGTCTTAGAAAAAAAAATTGGGGTGTTACATTGTCAGCTCATAACTTTTCTTTTTAAATTTGGTGGAGTTATTTCACCCCTCATACCTGGTAATGCAAGGGAAGCCATTGAAAAGCTACTGAACACCGTAAACATTTTTGGCATTGGAATAGCCATTACGCCCATTTTATTTAATTGCTTCAAGGAATAGGTCACTTTTCTAATTTTCTAATTGAATTATTTGCACTATACCATTCCCTATGTGATACATCCCTGACTCTTAGTTGGGTTTTTATTTCTAACGACCGCTTATTCTCTTAGTTGTCTTGAGGATAAATTGAGTGTTATCATTGCATTATCAATTTTTTATCTTCTCTCTTTATACTTCTTAAAAAATCATAGTATTTTTGTCATTTAACTTCTATAAAGAACTTCCATTGAAAAACATAAATTTCGTCTAAAATAGAAAAATGAAAAAAAATTGATTGAGTAAATAAGTTAATGTTGTCCTATAATGTGACAGATGAACAACTTTTCTAAAAACAAATTAGTTTTAACACAATTTATAATGTAATAACCTAATAAACATTTTTCGATGCAACTAATACAAAAATAATTAAATTAAATGTTCACAATCAAAGATGAAGTTGAACAAACATCTTGATGATTGTAACACAAGATTAAATATAATTTAATCTTACTTATGAGAATGGTAAAATTCAACTTCTTGTGTTAGTACACTTTGCATGTATTGAATGAACCAAATTGAAATATGTATTTAGGTTCTGAATTTCAATAAATAATATCTCTAGTCCATTACATGAGCTTATACTCTTAATCTTGATGTAGTTATTATGATATCTGTAGTTTGCTTTATTATTTTAATCTATTAAAAGGTGAGACTCGATGATGAGTCAAAATATAATTTCTAATAGATTGGATAATAACAAATTACATTAGTGAAATAATAATTAGTTGATAGAACCGTATCTCGGATATGAGAAAGAAGACACCATTTATGGTTGCTTATAAGTAATCACGTGAAAAACCTGCAGATGGATTATATGTATATCCGTCACGTGAATTAATTTAAGCATAAAGATAAAGGATTCAATTAATCAATGAATTAAATTTTTCAGAAGTTTGATTTAATTGATTGGTGTCGGTAATTCTAACATGGGGAGTTAAATAAGTTGTAACGGTAAAAAATTGAAATTAAATAGAGGAATGCAGTTACAAATTTTTAGTGGTAAAATCTGTGATTTATAGTGATATGATTAATTCATGCTTTTACGAATTAAATATTAAAATTGAAAGCCTCTGCTAATAAATTTATGGTTCCTACTATGCCTGGTTAATTGATCGAGTTCGGAAAAAGAAAAGGACAATTAGTATTTTTTCAGTTTAGGAATAAATTGTTTTTGAATTTTAGTGGTTTAAATGAGAAAACACTTTTTATTTCCTTAAAAGAAAAAAGAAGAAAATACTGTGTTTCTTTGTTTCCTTAGAAGATGAAAGAAGCAAATAATAGTGTTCAATGGTTGTTAGTGGCTATTGATGGTGATTAATGGTTGTTGATTACCCTTGGTGTTTAATGACTTTCTAAGTACACTTAATGATATTTAGTGGTTGTTGATAACTATTGATCATGGTTGTTGGATATTGATCTTAACAGTTTCAAAATACACTTAATGGTATTTGATGGTTGTTGATGACTATTGATCATGGTTGTTGGATACACCAAATACACCTAAAGGTATTGAATGACTATTAATGGCTATTAAATATGACTAGAAACATTTCATATTTCAAGCCTTTCCCTTCTACTGAAAAGTATAAATAGAGGTGGTGGTTCTCAAGGAAAGATTATCCTTTTTCTGAAAATTTTCTTGCCCACACACGACTTGATTGAGAAAGTTAGTTAGGAATTAGTAGAAGGCTACAATCCTGGAGTCCTAGTCCTTGAACGAGTTGTGTGAAAGATACAAAAGGTTAGAGTTTCACAATTCATTTAGTTTACATTATTATGATATTATGTAAGTTTGTGATTCTTGATAATGCTTCTGCTGCGCATATTCTAACAATTGGTATCAGAGCCATCTTACATATAACTGATAATGTAATAAGAGTCCATGATTTTGATACATATTTGATTAAATCTGTATATATCATGATGTTCTTTTGATGGACATTTTTTTGTTATTTGAAAAAAAATATTTTTGTATTTCAGAGTTGTAAGGGTTCATCCCTACTTGTAATAAATCATTTTAACAGTTAATATATGAGTTTATATGTTAACATAGATCCTCTTTCCCATTGGATAAACTTGTATATTTTCATATTGTTATGTTTGCCTTTTGATTTGATGACTTGTTTTAACTTTCCAATTAAGTTGCATGTTGACTCAATGAACAAAAGACAATATATATACCTAACTAAAACTTCACAAATCACTCTTTAACTGAGTTGGACTTGTCTTGTTTAAGTGGCACTTTATATATGAACTTGCTCATATATTTTCTTGAATTGTTAAGTTTCCCTATCGATTCTAACTGTTCATTAGCATGATTATATGTTTCTTGTTATATTTTGTTTTTTTTAAATAAAGCATATTTTACTAATGACCTGTTTTAACTATCTCACATATTTACTATGTCTCACTTCAACCCTTTGTCTTCTATCTTGAACCAAAACAAACTGAAAGGTCCTAACTATGTGGATTGGAAACGAAACCTTGATATTGTTCTAACATATGAGGATTGCAAATATGTGTTGGTTGAAGAATGCCCCATTAAACCAGTGGATGCTACCGATGAGGAGATCAAGGCCTATGATAAATGGGTCAAGGCTGATGAGATGGCAAGGTGCTACATTATTTCCTCAATAGCAAATATCTTGCAACATCACCATCAGTCTATGACATCTACTTACGATATGCTCGAATCTCTCAAAGAGATGTTGGGAGAGAAGAATCGTACTACCAAGCAGACTGCCATAAAGGCTCTGTTGACCACCAAAATGGTTGAAGGATCACCTGTCAAGGATCATGTGCTTAACATGATGAATCATCTGAATGAGTTGGAGATACTTGGCGCTGCTATTGATAAGGAATCTCAGGTGGAGATGATCCTACACACTCTACCAGACAATTTTCAAAAGTTTCGCTTTAATTATATTATGAACAGGATGGATTTGTCTCTTGCAAATTTTTTGAATGAACTAACTGCGGCGGAATCCATTACCAAGCAGAAAACTCCTCCCTCTGTGTCATACATGATAGAAAAACCTATCACTTCTTCATCCAAGCCAGCTAAAACCCAAAAGAAAAAGTAGAAGTCGTGCAAGGTTGTGGCACCTAGAGGTGCTAGAGGTGGTGTGGCTAAGCCTAAGGGCAAGTGCTACCACCGCAAGTTGCATGGTCACCGCAAGAGGCAATGCCCTGACTATCAAGCCAAAATGAAGAACAAAGGTAATTCTTGTTCAAATGTCATTGAAACCTGTTTAGCGGTTGTTTCTACCAAATTATAGGTTGTAGATTCAGGAGCCACTGACCATGTCTGCACTTCTTTGCAGGGGTTTCAGGAAATTCGACTGCTAAGTAAGAATGAAGTTTGCATTTTTTAGGCGAATGGGGAACCAACACCATTCCTAGCAATTGGAAATATCTCTCTTTCCTTCGATAAGAAGGAATTTGCTTTCTGTTTCAAAAAAAATGGATGTTGGTTATGAAGTTTTATTTGCAAGTAATTGTGTTTTTATTAAGTACGATAAGCAATTCACCATAGTTCTCCTAAAATACATCATCTATTTGTATTTGAAGCCTATCATGATATGCTACAACAAAATGAATTAAATAATACTGATATTTCTCATAAATGAAAACGTATTTCTGAATTGAGTCAAACTTACTTATGGCACTTACGTCTATGTCATATCAATATAAATAGGATTTCAAGGTTGATTTCTGATGGACCTCTAAGTTCGTTGAAAGTGGAGGCACTACCAACTTATGAATCTTTTTTAGAAGGGAAAATGACAAAGAGACATTTCCCTTCAAAAGGAAATAGAGACAGTAATAAGTTAGAATTAATTCATTCATATTTGTGCAGTCCTATGAATATACGAGCAAGAGGGGGTTTTGACTATTTTGTGACTTTCATAGTTGACTACTCAAAATATGGATACATTTATTTGTTGCGCCATAAATCTGAATGTTTTGAAAAGTTCAAAGAATTTAAGATAGAAACAGAAAAGCGACATGGTAAACATATCCAAACATTACAATCAGATTGTGGTGGTGAATACCTTTCGGTGGAATTCATTAAGTACTTATCAGAATCAGGGATTATATCTCAATATTCTACCCCAGGAACAGCACAACAAAATGAAGTGGCAGAATGAAGAAATAGAACTATTTTGGAAATGGTTAGATCAATGTTAAGTTATTTAGATTTGTCTTTTAGCTTTTAGGGATATGCCTTAGAAACTGCAAATTACATTCTGAATTTGGTTCCTTCCACATCTGTTCCTTTAACTACATCCAAATTATTGAATGAGCGCAAGCCTATTCTACAACAAATTCGAGTTTGGGGATGTCTGACACATGTATTAAAAGGGAAAACAAATAAGTTGGAATCAAGGACAGAAGTGTGCACTTTCATTGGATATCCAAAAGAAACTAAAGGGGGTTTATTTCATTATCTTAAGGAAAAAAAGGTAATTGTTTCAACAAATGCCAAGTTTTTGGAATAGGACTATTTAATTAACCATGTTTCTAGAAGTAAACTTGTGTTATAGAACCAAGCAAAGGAATAACAACTAATGAAACATCAACACATCTACCTAAAACAATACTTGACATACCATTGCATCCACATAGTGGGAGGAATGTCGGTCGAAAAGAGGATGCTCCAGAGGTTGCTCAAAACTAGACTTAAGACATCTCGCTACCACAAAGTAGTGGGATTAATGTGGCGCAACCTGAAATTGTGGAGGAAGTAGTTCAAAATGTTCATAAATTAGTTCAAAATGTAGTTAATCCTATAGTTGCTAGTCGTTGTAGTGGGAGATTTATTAGAAAACAACAACGATTTACGCTCTTGGGAAAATCTTATGATAGAATCCCTGAAGAGACTAATACAGAACCATTAAATTATGTTGAAGGACTACATGATAAAGATGTTGAAGTGTGGACTGTTGCTATGAAATCTGAAATGGAATCTATGTACTCAAAACCAAGTCTGGGATCTTCTGGAACCACTAATATATGTTAAGCTTATTGGTTGTAAGTGGATCTACAAGAAAGAGAGGTGTGGACGGAAAAGTGAAAACTTTAAGGCTCGGCTTGTTGCAAAAGGGTTTACTCAAAAATAAGGAACAATTATGAGGAAACTCTTTTACGAGTAGCCATGCTTAAATCCATTAGGATTCTCTTATCCATTGTTGCTCATTATAATTATGAGATTTGGCAAATGGATGTCAAGATCGTATTTTTAAACGGAATTCTTGATGAGTGCATTTATATGACACAAATAGAAGGTTTCATGGTAAATGGCAATTAAACCATGGTTTGTAAACTTAAGAGATCTATTTATTGATTGGAATGGGCATCTCGAGCATGGAACATTTGTTTTGACAATTCGATTAAAACTTTTAGTTTTGATATATTTGAAAATGAATCATATATCTATAAGAAATGGGAAGGAGACATAGTAACATTTTTTATTTTGTACATTGATGGCATCTTGGTCATAGGAAATAATGTGAGCATGTTGAATTCTGTTAAGGAGTGGTTGTCCTCGCGTTTTCATATGAAAGACTTTGGAGAACCGACTCATATCCTTGGGATTAAGCTTTTGCGAGATCGCAAACAAAGGATATTAGGTTTGTCTAAAGCACTTTATATTGATACTATTCTTGCGAGTTTTAGGATGCAAAATTCCAAAAAGAGGCTTCTTCCTTTAAGACAAGGAATTACTTTATCAAAGGATCAGCCACCCAAAATGACTAGCGAGATAGAGAGGATGAAGGCTGTCCCTTACACTTTTGTTGTAGGGAGCCTCATGTATGCAATGTTATGCACTAGACCGGATATCTGCCTTGTTGTAGGCATGGTTAGCAGATTTCAATCAAATTCTGGGGAAAAACATTGGACTGCAGTCAAGCATATTATCAAGTACCTTGAAAGGACTAGGGATTATATGCTTTTTTTCCACTCGGGCAATAATGTACCTATTGGATATACAAATTCACATTTCCGGTCTGATAGAGATTCTAGAAAATTGACCTCATGATATGTATTTACTTTGGGAGGTGGAGCTATAGTTTGGAGGAGCGTAAAGCAATCATGTGTTGCTGATTCCACCATGGATGTTTAATATGTAGCAGCCTCTGAGGTGGCTAAAGAGGATGCTTGGCTCAGAAATTTTCTAAAAGAGCTTGGAGTGTTTCCTTCTATTGAAGCACCAATCACACTCTATTGTGATAATAGTGGTGCAGTTGCCAACTCAAAAGAACCAAGAAGCCATAAAAGGAGTAAGCACATTGAGAGGAAATATCACTTGATTCATGATATATCAAAGGGGTGATGTAAGAGTTTTGACGATTGAATCGAAGAACAATTTGGAAGATCCATTTACCAGAGGCTTACCTCGTAAGTCTTTTGATAAGCATGTGGATGAAATGGGTGTTAAAATTGTACATGCATGGTTATAAGTCTAAGTGGGAGATTGTTGGATATACTATTAACCATAAGGTTGAGTTATAGTATTGATTTTAATCCTTTATAAAGACTTAACATTTTATGTTAATTATTACAATGAAGTCTTTGTTTGAATAGATGATTGTGTTTATATGTGTGTTCATTACTTATATAGTGGACGATTTTTGGGTATGAAGTTTTTTAACTAATACGTAGAAGATTAAAATTTGTCGGTTCTTATAAGTTATAAATTAAATGTTCACAATCAAAGATGAAGTTGGCAAAACATCTTGATTATTGTAACACAAGATAAAATATAATTCAATCTTAATTATGGGAATGGTAAATTCCAACTTATTGTGTTAGTACACTTTGCATGTATTGAACAGACCAAATTGGGATATATATTTATGTTTTGAATTTCAATTAATAATATCTCTAGTACATTACATGAGCTTATACTCTTAATCTTGATGTAGTTATGATGATTTGTGAAATTTGCTTTATTAATTTAATCTATTAAAAGGTGAGACCTATGATAAGTCAAAATATTCCTAATGGATTGGATAATAACAAATTACATTCGTGAAATAATAGTTAGTTGATAAAATTATCTCGGATATGAGAAAGTAGACACCCATTTATGGTTGCTTATAAGTAATCACGTGAAAACCTTGGTGTTGGATTATATGTATATCCATCATGTGAATTAGTTTAAGCATAAAGATAAAGAATTAAATTAATCAATGAATTAAGTTTTTCAGAAGTTTGATTTAATTGATTGGTGTTGATAATTCTAACATCGGGAGTAAAATAAATTGTAACGATAAATATTTGAAATTAAATAGAGGAGTGCAGTTACGGATTTTTAGTGGTATAATCTGTGATTTATTATGATATGATAATTCATGCTTTTATGAATTACATATTATAATTGAAAGCCTCTGCTAATAAATTTGCGGTCCCTACTATGCCTGGTTAATTGATTGAGTTCGGAAAAGAAAATGACTATTAGTATTTTATTCAATTTACAAATAAATTGTTTTTGACTTTTGTTAGTTTAAAAGAGAAAAATCTTTTTGCTTCCTTAAAAGAAGAAAGAAGAAAATACTATGTTTCTTTGTTTCCATAGAAGATGAAAGAAGCAAATAATAGTATTTAATGGTTATTAGTGGCTATTGATGATGTTTAATGGTTGTTGATTACCCTTTGTGTTTAATGACTTTCTAAATACACTTAATAATATTTAGTGGTTATTGATAAATCTTGATCTTGGTTGTTGATACTCTTAACAGTGTCTAAATACATTTAATGGTATTTGATGGTTGTTGATGCTTATTGATCATGGTTGTTGGATACACTTAACAGTGTCCAAATACCCCTAAAGGTATTTAATGACTATTAATAACTATTAATTATGATTATAAACATTTTATCTTTCAAACCTTTCCCTTCTACTGAAAAGTATAAATGTGAGTAGTGGTTCTCAAGGAATGATTATACTTTTTCTGAAAATTTTCTTGCCCACACAAGAGTTGATTGACAAAGTTAGTCAGGAATTAGTAGAAGGCTGCAATCCTGGAGTCCCAATCCATGAACGAGTTGTGTGAAAGCCACAAAAGGTTAGAGTTTCACGATTCATTTAGTTTATATTATTATGCTATTATATAAGTTTGTGATTCTTGATAATCCTTCCGCTGTGCATATTCTAATACATATGACAGGGATGGAAAGGGCCTAATTCTTGAAAAAAAGGGCACGAGTTGAGGGAATAAAAATTACTGAAGCGTGTGAACTTAAAAAAACTAATGATAATGATCAACTTATTGTCCTTTATCCAATAAAGGGGTTGACGGTGGGTACTGGACTTCAGACCCGCCATCCATTATGAGTTCTCTATCTCGAAATTGTTGTGGGCTTGGGAACCCACACACAATTAAGGAATTGAAGGACATGGTTTCTTATAAGCATCCCACTCTCATTTTCCTCCATGAAATGAAGATAGGTTGGTCCATGCTAAACCAAATCGTGGCACAGCTAAACTATGAAGTCTTGTTTGATGTTTATCCAGTAGGCTCTAGTGGAGGTCTAGCGTTACTTTGGAAGGACAAATTCATGCTCACACATTAGCTACCACAAGCATATTATTGATGTGGAGCTTCATTTACCAGATGTTCCAGCATTCTGCTTTGTAGGATTTTATGGTTATATAGGATCACACCAAAGATGGCCTCATGGAATGTCATTCCCCAAGCCTAGACCCTGGACTTGGCCGGCACTCAAGAACCAGTGGTCCCCAAGCAAACCTTTGGCTTGATTGGCTACTTAATGAAAGACTTACTTAAGAAAAGATAGGATCAAAACAAAATTAAATCAATAAAACTCAAATACTCATCTCATAAAATATGGAAAATACCCAATAGCAATACTATAGTTTGTAAACAACTCAAATAGAGTAAATACTAAGACACACCTCAACTCTGTCAATCTATGAAGCCTCTAGTTTTAAAGAAGTATGTTGAGACAAAACCCGCAACATCTTAAAATGATTAACTAGGAAGCAAATGTGAAGTCCTCCGGAATGCAAGGAGGCTCACCAAAAGCTAGTTGGAGTGTACAGTGATTTCAACAAAGCACCTATTGATGATCCTTAATACTTGTATCAGCATAAAAAAGATGCAAGTCGAATGACATCAATATATTGAATGCATGAGTATGTAATATAGCCAAAGTGAAACAATTGAAAAAAGGACTGAAATAGATAAATATATATTCATGCTAAATATAAATAAATAAAGGAGTTAGATCATTTAAAGCTTTAGAAATACTTACTCATCTCTGAATTCAACATAATAAGTGATATATTAAAATACACTTTAACTCTATTGGAAGATTCTATAACCGACAATCATTACTATGAGCTACGTGTTTATACAACATATTGCTAGTGCTACCAGAACTTTTCTTTACCATGCTGGGTTATAGAACCTCTCAACTAAGTGTATCCATTAAGCAATAAAGATTCATCTAAAAAGTATGATCATTTGCCCATGTTGGCAAGACATGGTTTATGAGGATTTTGAGTTATCTGAACTCATCCCCATATCGGTGTTCCATAGGCTCAATAGTAATCCCAATAATATATATATATATATATATATTCCAAACTACTGTTGGCGCGCGCTACTGATGACTGCTCGTCACTTGTCATCGTCAAGAACACTCGAAACACCTTAAATTTTTGAATGTGTGGTAGGCCAGTTGATTGCTTGTCAAGAGGTTGACTGCCTGTCAGGGTTTCCATTAGTTTTTTTTAATATGACAATCTCTTGTAAATCAACCATAACTTCTTACCCCACACTGGAAATCAAGAAAACTCGGTGGCGTTGGAAAGAAGACTAAAAGTCCTTCAATATGGTAGGTCATGGGATACCTAATTCATTATGTGTTGGGAGATATAATTATGTGAAGTTGACCTAAGTATAATCTTATGTCAAAACATAATAGGTAAGGAAGCTTTCAACTAAACTTTGTGCTATGGGGTTCTTGTGACCTAAATTCATATCCAAATCCATTCCAATACTAAATAATTAGCCGTTACACATATGAGCAATTTAAGAATCACCAGAACGACTTTAGACGAAAATAAAGAATGGTACGTGCCTTAGTTTAGAAATCTTTCAGGGTGTTACATGGAATCTATTAAAATTGCACAAAGATAGATCTCAATTCCCATGGTGTATTGCAGGTGACTTCAATCATATACTTAATAATAGGGACGAACTGGACCATATTCAACAACCCGAATGAAGGATAAATGGATTTAGATAAGTGGTGAATTTTTGTTATCTTTTTTATCTTGGATATGTTGGCAACCAATTCACCTGGAAACGTTGCAGGAATTCACGAATTGGTTAAGGGACCGATTAGATTGTGCACTAGCCAATAAAAATTGGAAAGTCAACTTCCCGAATGCCAAAGTTCATCACATCAAATTTGGTTCTTTAGATCACGCAGGGATTTTTTTTTAACCTGCGATTGAAATTTATTTTTTAGGTGGCTAAGCCTTTTCAATTTGTGAATTTTGGGATGAAGGAAATGGACATTAAACAGGCATTTCAGACGGCATGGGAAAGAGGAAGGGGACTACCTATTGATGAAATGATTAAACGTTGCAGAGAATACTTGCATGATTGGGGCGGAAAACAAAAAGCAACATTTTAAGGCTAAATTGAAACAAGCCAAGGCACAAATTACCCTCTCTAAATATAACATTGACTCTCATCATATTTAGTTGTTTAGTATTGCCAAATCAACATATTTGCAATCCCTTGACTAGCAAAATATTTATGGGAAGTAGAGAGTCAAGCAACATTGGTTGTAGGAAGGTGATGCAAACACAAAAACTTTCATGGCGTGGCTTCTAGCAGGCGAAAGAAGAACACAATTTCTCAGTTGAAAGATGAATAGGACAATGACGTGGTTGTTGGGTTTTAAAGGTGTGAACAGGAAATGAATGGTTAAGACTCTCCTAAAGGGTTGTG
This sequence comes from Solanum acaule, assembly GCA_036250505.1. Classification (NCBI taxonomy): domain Eukaryota; kingdom Viridiplantae; phylum Streptophyta; class Magnoliopsida; order Solanales; family Solanaceae; genus Solanum; species Solanum acaule. Next base: position 7,035 of record JAJOOR010005562.1, on the reverse strand, counting down.
ACTTTGCTGAAGGGTTGTGACCTTTATGAAAAGTTGTGCCTTTTCCAAAGAGTTGTGACCTTTCTGAAAGGTTGTCTTTTTCCCAAAAAGTTGTGACATTTACCCTTTGTTGGCTATAAATAGAGAGGCATTCTCTCATTTTTCAGCATCGAATTCTTCCCTTCTCTTGCATACATTTCTAGCAAAACAAAATCGGCCGAGCGTGTTTGTGTGTGTGATTTTTTGCTCTCATTATGAGTTCGTTGAAATTATTGAAGTTTGAGTTAGCGCTACTTCTTTAATTGTTAATCCGTTTTATCTTGGAAGGAATTAATCTACAACCTCGGGTGAGGGGATTAAATTTCTTAAGGACACATAGTGGGTTCTGTGAACTAGGATAGTTCTTTTATTTTTCATTTCATCTTTTATTATTTCTAGTTTGCTAATCTGAATACAGGAGATAACAAGCTTAAGAAATTTATTATTGATGGTATTTTCTGTGGTACGGAAATTATTTTTATTTTCTGTGTTCTTTTTGTTGGAAAAAAAAAGAGAAGAAAAAGAGAATTATTTAATCATATGATAAAAGAGATTTGGGATGAATTAGTAGTATTTTAATATGTTTGAGTTTATTTTCGGTAGTAAGTTTTCCTATGATGGGTAAGATTTTTTTAATTTTCTTCCCAAGTGCATTGAAGTAATGCACCCATTCAGTTTTCTTTTCAATAAGAAAAGTTATTTTGTGCATAAAGGTTAAGATATGAACTTTAATTTTTATTTTTTTCCGTATATTCTTGGTTTTGTATGACTATGAGAAGAAGTAAATGAACAAATGTTGTATCCTAAAAATATTTGAACATGAGTTTAGTTTCTCATTGAAATTCAATGTCTTCTAAGGAAAATTGGAATATGATGGAAACTGGGAAAGAAGGAAAAAATTAGCAAGAAAAGTTACTTGCATTGAATTATTGCTGACAAATAGAATATGATTCTATGGAGGATAAAAATCAGGTTTTATCTTTATTTCCCTTTATTATTATTTTTTTCTATCCTTTATAAGTTATGAGATTTTTTTATAAATTTTAGGATAGATGGTCATTATGTGATAATCTCTAAATATATCTTCATTACAATTAATATGTATTTTGGATAGGAGGAAAAACACTTTTGTAGTTTTCTACTCCATGTGAAATTTGATTGTGTTTGAACTTCACGAACAAATCAGATTATGTATTGGTTTGAAGAATACAAAAAATTCACCAGTTTGTTGAATACTCTGTTTTAATGAATATAATGACTTGAAGAGTACAAAATCTTCGTCAGGAATATTAAGGCTAAATGATTTGAAAAAAATGAAATCTTCATCATTAGCTAGAATAGTGTTGTATTTGAGGTTTCTAGAGATCAAAACTGTTTTGGTTTACTACTTTGTCTAAATGTGAAACTGATTCGAAAAATATAAAAACTTCATCAGAATTCTAGGTTTATTCGGTTAACGATTGGAAGAATATAAAAACTTCATCGTTAAACTAGAAACAAGTTGTATAAAAATTAAATCTTTATTGTTACTATTCTAAATACTAAGTTGTCTGTCTAATTGTGAATGAAAGGAAGAAAAACACTAGAGACATAAAATTAGTGATTTTTGTGCCTGCAATGGGTGTTTCTATGGATAAAATCTTCAAAAGAAGGTTTGGTGTTGCCAATGGATATTTTGAAGGTATACAATTTGAAAGCATGGGAAAAAATATATGAAATAATTTCAAATACTTGAAAAAAACATATTGAGAACATATTTAAAATGTGGGGGATTCTTTATTATTGATAAAGAAAAAATTAGACTTACTATCTAATTTAAATTTGATAGTACAAGATATGAAATTTAATGACATTATTGTATAATGTTAGACCCACAAAATTCTTGGAGTATATTTGATATTATGGTCGTTGAGTCTCTCTTTACTAGTATATGATATGACTAGTATAAAACAACAAAATTATATTACTCGTTCAAAGGAATTATACTCTTTGATGAAAATATGTCACTTAAAAGATTGTGATTTTTCATGAAAATATATGACTATTAAAATAAATTTATTTGTATAGACATGAACACTAGTGAAAAATGGTTTGTTATGTTTGTGTTGAAACACAAACATTTGGGTGATGTTGCCCTTATTGGACCGATGAGACTATGATCATGGGTAATTCTATAACAAGTTGAATGTTATGGAAAGATTCTTCTCAAAAGGACATATGGAAAGGTGTTGACGCTAAAACAACGTTTGTATTTGAGAAAGTTATAAAAAGTAAACAACAAAATATTTGTTGGAAAAACTTACCTCACAAAAGGTCTTTTCAAACTTAGTATTTCTGTTTGTTCTTACTTCCTTGAATCAAACTGTTTGTGACATAAATGATTGGGACATGTCAATTACCAAACCTTGCAAAAATTGATCAACTTAGATGTTTTGCCCAACTTTTAGTGCAATAAATGAAAATGTCAAGTATGCATTGAATCTAAGTATAATAAGCATACTTGTAAATTTTTTGAAAGGAATTTTAATCCCTTAAATTGATTCACACTGACATTTGTGATATAAAGTCAACACCATCTCTTTGTTGGGAAAAGTGTTTCATAAATTTATCGACAATTGCACTAGATATTGTTATGTCTATTTGTTGTTGACTAGAAAAAACAAAACATTGAAGGAAATACTGAATGTCCTACTTATAAGTTCAGGTTAACCACAAATTTTGTGGGGGGTGCTATCATTATAGCAAAAGAGAACAACAACATGTTTGTCTGTTCAGAAAGAGAGAGAAAAAAATTTGTTTGTTAGTAAACAGAGTAATGGTCTTGGGAATATTTATATGCCCAATTACTATAAATTACACATCTTTTAAGGTAAGTTTAAGGACATTCAATAATCTAACTGACATGTTTTTCTTAGGATTGCTTGCATACTAATATACATGATTAGCTATTTTGCAGGGTTCCTAAGAGAAGCATTGGAATCGGGAAGGAAAAGGAGTTGAAGACGGCAAGTGATGCCACGAGCAAAGGCTGGAGCGGCGCCCCAACATCACTGTCGCAGCAAGGGTGAGACGCACCAAGCCAGGAAGTATTGGGGCTGCATTTTGGCGCACTGGCAGCGCGGTTCCCCAGCCTGCCAGGCACGATATGGGCCCGATGCCCCAAGGCAATGCGGACTGTTGGCCGATAGTTGGGTTAAAATAGGATTCCTTCTTGGGCTAACTTTGGAAATACTTTTCCTAAACTCTATAAATAGGACCCTAGGTTTATTTTGTAAAGGTTCGACAGTATTTTGGTGTGCAAGAGCAAGTTCCATCATTTGTAATAGGTTTCAATTTTCTAACACTTCTTATTTCCGGAAATCACATGAACAATTGTATTTTTATGGAATTTTGAATATTATGAGTGGCTAAACACCCTTGTTCTGGGGTTGTAGCTACAGATAGATTGTTGAATATTACAGGTTTTTGAATTAATTCTTGGTTATTGTTTATGTTACTTTTATATTCTTATTTTAGTATTGCTTGATTGGCCATCTAGAGATACATATATTGTCTATTTTTAAAATCGAGAGAGGAGAGGATAGATAGACCAGAGAATATAGAAAGCTTGATCATCCATTGAGGTTATGTATGTTCAGGAGTGACGCCCGGATGAACAACTTGCTTAGTTACGAAATAGGATATATAAATGCTCTCCAATTAGGCCTGTCTATCCCTGCTCGACAATGTAGTTAGAATAACTAATTGGAGTAGGTGACTAGAGGTCGAGAGACCTGGCTCATACAATTAACCCTGTAAACCAGTAACTAGATAACCGAAATTAGTACTCTGCCTAAGATGTGATACATGAAATCCAATGTATGCTGCAACCCTAGAATTGTCTTTTACTTGCTTGAAACATCACTTTAAAGTCGTTCAGAATTAGTTAATTTTATTTATTGCTCAATTTGGAATAGTAGTTAATAATCATCACTCATTTTAAACAGTTACTTTTGTTTAGTTGTGGAATAGAGTATTGAATATAAGTTGACAATAAGTCCCTTGGGAACGAAAACTCGTTTCTTCATGAAACTATATTACTTGCGTAACCACGTACACTTGCATGTATATTTGGGAGCAACATGTTTATGGCGCCACTGCCTGGAACTTAGAAATTGATTTATATTTGATTTTCTTAACTCTACAATTAGATTGTCAGGTGTTAATAACTTGATCTTAGCTCTTGTATTCCAGGCACCTGACTTTCCAGTCTGGTTTGGAAAGGAGAACTTATCGAACCAGACAACAAACCCGAAGGAACTTTATACCGACGCAGAAAAATGGCTAATCTAGGACATCAAGGAGAATTGGGGTTGAGTCTTCAGGAAAACAATGAGAGTAACAACTAAGAAAACGTGAACAACTAAGAGGACTTGAATAACCAAGAGGTACCCCCGATCATACCGACAAGACTAGTTTGTGACGTGGTAGTCCCAGTCACAGCCAATGTGGCATCTAGTATAAGGAAACCACCACAGGGTGGCACATTTGAACTAAAACAGAACATGGTACATCTTATCCACACAATGGGGAAATTCACCAGACTTCCCCACGAGGATCCTCAAATCAACATTCAGAATTTTTTGGAAATAAGTGATACATACAATTCGAATGAAGTGTCATCAGATTATCTGACGCTGACATTGTTTCCTATCTTGTTATTGGGAGCCGCCAGGTAGTAGTTAGACCAAAAGCCACCAAATTCCATCACTACATGGGATTATCTAGCAAAGAAGTTCTTATGTCGATTTTTCCTATTACAGGCAGCTGACTTTCCAGTCTGGCTTGAAAACGAGAACTTGTCGAACCAGACAAGGAACCCGAAAGAGCTTTAGGCCGACGCAGAAAAATGACTAATCTAGGACGTCAATAAGAATTGGGGTTGGGTCTTCAGGAAAACAATGAGGGTAACAACCAACAAAACGTGAACAACCAAATGGACTTGAATAACCAAGAGGTACCCCTGATCATACCGGCAAGACCAGTCTATGATGTGGCAATCCCACTCACAACCAATGTAGCGAGAGTATAAGGAAACTACCACCGGGTGGCACATTTGAACTAAAAAGGAACATGGTACATCTTATCCACACAATGGGGCAATTCACCAGACTTCCCCACGAGGATCCTCAAATCCACATTCGATTTTTTTGGAAATAAGTGATACATAAAATTCGAATGGAGTGTCATCAGATTATGTGAGACTGACGTTGATTCCTATCTCGTTATTAGGAGCCGCCATGCAGTGGTTAGACCAAGAGCCACCAAATTCCATCACTACATGGAATTATCTAGCAAAGAAGTTCTTCAGTTGATTTTCCATCAAGTAAAACTGCACGGTTGAGGAAAGAAACAATCAGCTTCACACGAAACAATGGGGAGAATATGTACCAAGCATGGGGTAGATTTAAACAACTGTTAAAATCCTATCCGCATCACTACAGGGCTAATGAGGTACTTGCTCACACTTTCTATAGGGGATTGGATTATAATGCAAACGTACTCCTTAATAGTGCAGCATGTGACAAGCGTTAGCGAAAAGGTGTGAAGAGCTATTTGATCTCCTAGATAAACTCTCCAAAGGAAACCCTGGTTATGAAGGAGAAATACCAAGAACCACGCCACAAAGGGCTGCAGGAATCTTTGATGTGGATCAAGCCACCGTAATAAATGCAAAACTGGATGCGATGCAACATAACATAACCATGCACTTCAAACAAATGTCCCTAAATCAAGCACCGGTGAATGTTGTACAACAAGAAACAAGTTGGTATGATGTTTTTGGTAGTGGAGCACATAAAACTGAACTTTGTGAGTCAAATTCGGATTCTGTAAACTATGTGGGGACTGCGCAAAGGGGTGGAGGTCAAGAAAACTATGGTAACACCTATAATTCTAGGTGGAGAAACCATCATAACTTCTCATAGGGTGGGAACAAAAACCAAAACGAAGCGCAAGGGTCTAATAAATATCGCTCACAAGGGACACGGTAGCAATACCAAAATCCTAGCCAGGGCGTAAATACGAGTGCACCTAGGGGGGAATGACTAATGAAGAGTTACTCCAAAAGCTTATGGCAGAAATCGGTACAAAGGTAAATGTTAGGATAGATAAGCAATATGAGAACATAAGAAACATCCAAATGTCCCAAATGAGTTTAGAAAAGCAAGTAGCTAATGCACTCAACTTGTGCCCTTAAGGAGGTTTGACTAGTGATACTGAACCAAATGCTAAGCAACTAAATTCGGTGAGTACTAGAAGTAGCTTACATCTAGAGGAACTAGCTCCGAAGAAGAGAGATAATGAGGTAGTCAAAAAAGAAAATAAAGCAGAAGAGGTGGTAGAGAACTCCAATGTTGAGCAGCCCGTTCTGCAAAAGAGACCACCCCCTCCGTTTCCACAAAAGCTTTGAAAGTAGAGTGAAGATGAATCCTATGGTAAGTTTCTTTCACTCCTTAAACAGGTTCACATTAACCTACCTTAGGTTGACATTTTGCAGAGAATTCCTAAATATGCTAAATACGTGAAGGAGATCATGGCTAATAAGAGGAGGCTCACGGAATATGAAACGGTAGCACTTACTGAGGAGTGCATCTCTAGAATTCAGAATAGATTTCTCAAGAAGTTAAAGGATCCAGGTAGTTTTAATGTGCAGATTACAATTGGGCAAAGTGTTCATGCCCGGGCTGTGTGATTTAGGTGGAAGCATTAATCTCATGCCTTCATCATTGTATAAGAAACTTGGGTTAGGCAGTCCAAAATCAACCACTGTCATTCTCCAAGTCGCTGATAGGTACATTTCTAGGCCAAAGGGGGTAGTAGAGGATGTGTTAGTACAAGTAGGTTCCTTGATCTTTCCGGTGGATTTTTTGGTCTTAAACTTTTAGCCTGATCTTAAAGTTCCATTCATTTTGGGGCGTCCGTTCTTGGCTATGGGGAGGGAATTGATTGATGTAGCAGCTGGGCAGTTAACAATGA